>JAPYXV010000708.1:0-14882 GCA_028533065.1 Trachops cirrhosus | reverse complement strand
AACAAATTGATGTTCCTCTCCCTTGATTTCTCCCCCTCGATTTCTCCCTTCCCCTCTCTCTCTAAAAATCAATTAAAAATACAAATAAATTAGCATCCCAAAATAAAAATAAAATAGAAGCAAAACACCTGGGCACACCTGACTTATAAGATGTCCCCTGTCCCTAAATCTATTCATTTTCTTAACATTCAGCATCAGCATCTCACTATTTCCTCTTGTTTGCTGCCTCAGAAGTTTGTACACATGAGATGATGTTAACCCTTCCTTTTATAAAGTAGGAAAGGGGAGATTATAAAGATTTCCCCACATGCTCCTCAGGGAGCATGTGGGCAAATCGATTTTAGGAACGAGTACCTATGGTTAGGTGAGTTTGGAAATTGATTTTCTTAAAACTGACCATTACCACCTGCTAGTCAGGAAGTCCCCATGCCCAGGGCATTTCACCCCCGTTTAATGGCAGCTGCATTGATGTGTCAAGGAAAAGGAAAACTGAATTCTATTATAGACGACTGGTAGCAAGTATCAGGTGTGGCTTCAGTCTCTTATTCCTATCACTCACCCATTATATTTAATGTTAGAACTTGAGGTATAAGGCACATTTCATGTTCTTCATGAATGTCCCCGGTGCCTCTTATAAGAAGCAAAATATTTTCAGTGGATCAATAGAATACAAGGCAAATATAATACATATCCGAAGGCATTGTGGCCATGAAGTCAGTGAGTGTGCGGTGGCCACACTGGGGTCGTGCTGTGGCTGCAGCTGAAACAGCTCCATCCGTGGGGCAGAGGCTGCTGTGCAGCTGCATCCCTACAGGAGGAGAATGACCAGATCCCGGAGTTCCGTCGTGCAAGGGGGAACGAAATGCAATGTGCCTTCTCCTCCCGAGCGGGGCTGCGGGTACCGCAGCCTCTTACGGAGGGAGGGGGACATCTCCAGGTGTCAAAATCCTTCGCCCCGCAGGGATGAAGAGATCGAGCAGAACTAACCTGTGCCAGTATTTTTCCTCATGGTCCAGTAGTCTGTAAAGAGGAGGCTTGTAATGAATTTCACCCTCCGTCACTGGTCTTTGGCTGTGACAGTTCTGAGTGCTTATGTCGGAGTGTCTGTGTGTCCTCAGCTTCCTCGTCTGCCAAGTAGGACCGGAGTAAAGGCCTTCGAACCTCCCCAGCAGCCTGACCTGTGCGCTCCGTGATATTAGGGAGCTTTCCAGTCCTCCATGGTGACGAGAGAGTCGTGGCTGATTTCTTTGATCTCTGGACTTCCATGTCATTTAGAATCCAACCTCCTCACTAATGGCCGCTGTAGGGAGAAGCCAGTGGGACCAGAACTTTGTTCTTTCGGCTTCATTAAATGTTTGATGACAGCTAGCTTCTCGTATGTTTTATAGCTTGGTTTAATTTATAAGGAGAAATCAAAAGCTTTATAATTACTTTGTCTTAAATGGAAGGAAAAATGAAACATATCCATAACGTCAGGATTTGAAGTGGGAGACTTCAGTTCAGCTGGAGTGAGATACCGTGTGTGTGTTTGTGTGTGTGTGTGTATGTGTGTGTGTGTCAGATGAAAGAATGCCCTCCGAGTGTTCAGACCTACCTCTCGCCCACAGTCTGGGCCTGTCTCCAGTGATACTCTCCAAAGGGGTGCTGACCCTAAAGAGTGGAGGAGCTCCCTCACTCTGAAGGAATGGACATCTGGGTACCCTCTAAATGACAAGTCCCCACTTTCGAGGGAAGGGGCAGTTTTCAATACAGCAGGAGTCTCTTCGAGACTCTCTGCCCTCATGCTTCTGTGGGTGCAAAGCAGCGTCTGCCGGAGAGGGTCTGGAAGTGGAATCACAAGTGCGGTCTCAGTGGGCTGCTGAGTTTGACACCCCGCCACTGTTCTGGAAGGGTGTCCTTGACATTGGAAACCGCACAAGAAGGCGTCTGTGGTTGCTTGACCTGTCAACACTCTGATGAAATCAGCACGGCCAAGGCTTCCTTCGGGGAGAAGGACCACCTTTGCCAAGGTCTCAGCAGTGAGGGAGGGAGGAGGGGCCAGGGGCCAGAGATGAACCAGAGATGCTCTCGGACTCCCCTGAGAGGCACTTGGCACCCACCCCGAGGCGTGTGAGGAGATGTTTGAGGGGGCCCGCTGCATCTTCCATGGGCTTTGTTAAGCCGGAGAGGTGCTGTGTTGATTGATGTTTTTTCTGATTCATTGCGATCATCTGAACTTCTTGGGTAATATAAAACTGTTCTTCAAAAAAAGTTTATGGAACATAAAAAAATAACCTGCATCTTTCTGAATTTTCTGTGGAAATACTAGCTTTATTTATATTAAAAGCCATCAGTCATCTTAATTACCACAATTATGAGGTTAATCGAATGCCCCCAAGTGAGTTAAAGAAAGAACAGTTGCTGCTTGGTCCAAACACGGTGCTTTCTCTCCTAGTCCTTGCGGAGAAGGCATGCGGATTTGGTGCGAGCCCCCGAGGTACCACGCAGGAGGGGGGCCGACGGATGTGCAGGACGGAGGACACAGACGCCCGCTGTCTGGTTGTCCGCAGGCTGATGCTGCGGAGCTCCAGTGTGTCAGTGGCGGGCATGCATGGGCAAAGGAGATGAGAGGGTCCGGGCAGCTACTGGAAGGGCCTGGTCTCCCAGTGGCTCTGGTGGAGCTTGGAGCTTCCGGGGCAACTTGACGGACATGGCGAGGGGACAGCGCTGCGCCTTCCTCTGGAGCAGCGTCCCCGTCACTTGTGGTATTGCTCCTCCTATTTCCCCTTCCTTTCTCCCCTCTCTTTCTGGCATGTTCATTACAGGAATGTGACACCTTTTGTGATTCGTTCCACATTTTGGACATTCTGTATCTTCCTTTCTCCTGTCTGCATTTGCATTTTAGAAGTTTCTTTTTAAGTTTTTAAGATTACAGTTGATGTTCAGTGTTATATTGGTTTCAGGTATATAGATAGCATAATGGTGAGACATTTATTTTTCATGTCTTATTTTTTAGTTAAATTTATTGGGGGTGGCATTGCTCGATGAAATTACATCGGTTTCAGGGGCCCAGTTCTGCAGCACATCATCTGTGCATTGTACCGTGTGTTCACCACCCCAAGTCACGTCTCCTTCCGTCTCCATGAGCCCCCCTTTTCCTCCTGCCTCCCCACCCTCCCTCCGGCTGTCACCACGATGCAGTCTGTGTCCATCCGCCCTTTGTGTGACTTAGGACGCGACTGGGAGTTTCTGGTGACATATCTGTAACGTCACCGATGCTTTCCTTGGCCAGCCCGTTCGTGAGACCCTCAAAGTCATTTTTCTCACAGTGTCTTTGCATTCCATCATTTTCCTTTGATTCTTTCTTTCAGTTTCCATCTCTGTGCGGACACGGCCCACCCGTTCCTGCACGGTGTACACTTTTTTCGTTAGAGCCCTTAACAGAGTTTGAATTCCCAGTTTAACATTCCAAACTGGCTGCCTTATCTGAGTCTGGCTCGATGCTTATCTGTCCAGATCTGTGTTTTTGCCTTGAAATTTCCCCCCTGAAAACCAGACATGAAGTGCTGGGTAGGAAGAGCAACTCCCGTAGACGGGCCTTCCGTGGGAGGGTTTGTTCGCCGGCTCGGGGGTGGGCTGTGGTGCTGGTTTGCCGTGGTTGTGTGTCGGAGGCTCGGCTCGCACTGAGCGTCCTTGCTTGTCTTCTCTGCTTCTTTGGGTTTCTCTGAGGATGGTTTAAACGGGGTCTGAGGCGTGTCCCTGTAGCTTTAATGCTCTGTGGCTGTGCGGAGACCCCAGGGAAGTGGTAGTAAGGTGGAGCGGAGGGGCCATTTTATCTGATCAGGTCTTTCAGTGGACTTGAGTTGGATGTTTACTTTTCCCACCCTGAATGCTACCGTGAACTTGAGATGGGTGTTTTCTTTCTCCCACGTGGAAGGCTAGAGGGAGCTGGAATTGACCGTTAACCTTCCCCAAGGTTGGAGAGGTATTGGTAAAAAAGTTTCCCTTGAGAGCCAGCCTTGGTAAGGAGAACAGAGATCTCTGGGCATCCTTCAAAACGGTTATCTTGTGCCTTCCACTGTTGGGAGCAGGAGAGAGATTTTTTTTTCTAGTCTTCACAGTGAGAACCTCAGCAAGTTGGGGCCCTAGCTGGGTCTCCTCAGAATGTTTAGCTCACGCTAGTCCACACCGAGCCTCCGACAATCTGCCAGTTTGCAGTGTTGCCACGGATGCTGCCTACCTCGGGGGCTTCTGCACCCCATGTGCTGGCATGCGGTGTCTGCCTGTGCTTCCAGGTTTGGGGGACAGCGGTGTGCCTTGTGACCTTCATTCTCCTACAGGTCTGAGGAGAGCTGTCGATTTGCAGGTCTCCCTCCCTGCCCGCCCGCACCCTGTTTTTTCTTTTTCTGTTTATCCTGAGGATGGGAGCAAAGACTCCCAAGTTCCCTGTGTGTCCGGCCGGGAGCCGGAAGTCTCACTGGGTTTTTTTTTGAGGGGGTTACAATTTTGCATGAAATTCAAGATTCCACATAAAGAGTATCTTCTAAACTGTGAGCTTTTAACACGTAAAGAGAATCTTCTAAAACATAGACGTTGCCCCAGCTCCATCCTAGTTTGCAGTCCTGGGATGGTGCCTGCTCTTACGATGGCGGATGCAGTTTCGTTGTGCAGAACAACCCCGTGTACCAGAGGGAAGTTTTTGGCTTTTAAATGGGCTTTAAATCGTAAACGCATCCCTCTGTGCGTGTTATCAGTACCTGGACAATGCCGAAAGTCGTTATCATGTTATCAAGAAGGCGAATTCTCGGTCACTTGACGTATTCAGCCACAAAATTAATACAACAGTAGTTGTCAGGTAATCGGAGCGGTGACTTTACAGGAGGCATTTTAATTTACATTCAGTGATGCAGGCAGCTCTGCCCCAGCAGTTTGCGTTTGACTGATTAGGCCAAGTAAACCACAGAGACAGCCTGCTGTGGAATTCTCTGTCATAGACAAAATAAACAATAATCAACCCCAAAGAGACAAGGTAAAGGGTTAAGAGTGCGTTTGTCACGTGAGAGTTCAACCAGGTGAGCACTTCGCTGTAATTTGAAAGCACAAAGGTAGCATTTTACTCGTCTGTGACACAGTTGTAGCAGACGGTTTCGTCCCCAGCAGGAGGCAACCGTGGGGTTCTGTGCCTTAGTCTCCCCCGTCTCCCCTCGGGTGATGCCCACGTGGCCCCCAGACATCTCATCTTTCAGATGTTTTCCTCCTCGGGCCACGATTACTTCTGTCTTGAAATAGGAATTATCTTTTGATGAGCGCCACTTACATTGTTTTTCTGCCGATCTCTGAGAGCAGCCCGCTCTCGCTCTCTCGGGAGATCCGCTCCTGTCAGGCCCTGGCAGCCTCTGCCCGGCTGGCCGCCTCGCCTCTCTGTGTGCGTCCCGCTCTGCGCGGGCTGAGCTGCTTCTCCCCACCCCCACCCCCGGTACCGTGCTCGACACCTTCCTCGTGACGTGACAGCCTGTTATTTGTCACGCACACCCCGCAGGCTGTGTCCCCCTGGACAGCCTGCAGCCCTTGCAGGGGCCGTGTTATCCAAGTCTGGTGGAAGGACTTTTAGGGATTGGGTCAGGGAGGCACTGTGTTGAATGTGTGGCGGGAAGCCCACACCCGTGAGATCCATTGTGCGGTCCATAGTCATTAATTAAAGAAAGGAAAGTTGCCCAGTCACTCTGTCGAGAATGACTGACACCACCCTGTTTTCTGTGAGTGTTGGTCGGAGGTGACACGCAGGGGTCTCATTTCAATGTCTTGTGTTTATTACAAATGTCTCCATAAGGTAACTAAGACGGTTCGCACGGAAGCTTTGGGTGATCGATCAGTCATAGAAAAGTTGCTGCCGGGAGTGAGAGGATCCTTAAAAATTTCCTGTGTACTGCCTGCCTCTCCATGGACCCCAGCCCCTGATGCCCGCACTTACCGATATTTAAATGACCAGTGTGGAGTGGGCTCGGCAGAGGACAGCCCGCAGCCCCCCTCTACCAGGCCCATTTGTGTGCGCGTTGTCTGTGCTGGTTTCTCCACAACGGCAGAGACCCCTGGGTCCCTGGTGGGGGTTGATTTGTCAACACTGTCAATTCCCCCCAGCGAGAGGACACTGTGCACAGCAGGAGGGCTGGGGCCCAGAGCTGGCGGCCGTGCTGCCCTGCCTGCCGGTGGGGGGGCTCCCTTCCGAGGTCCTCCACCTGCCCTGCACTCCGGCCGCTGTGGTAAGCGGGTGGGTTCCACCTGACCAACATCGTCTTGTTCTGGAAGGAGTGCTCGAGGCCCAGCTCAGGATGCGGTATGAGTGTAGAGTGGTGTTTCTGTCAGATGAAGTGACGCATGGTAGGATACACGGGTATGTTTTCAACCTTGAGTAACTCCGTCGGACAGAGACAGTCTCGTGCACTCATTCAGCGAGCACTTAGGAAGTATCTGTGAGGTTCCGGCCATCCTGTTCCATCTGAGGACGCCGCGGGTCCTCCTGTGGAGCCGAAGCATTGCTGGGGCAGGAGACGGTCCGTACAAAGTGAGCGTGTGAAAGGGCAATGCATCGGGAGGCTGTAGGTGTTAAGGGGAGTATGCATCACAGCAGGCGATCGATGGATGACTGCTGTGTTCTGTTTTATACAAGCTGATCGGAAAGAGCAGAGACAGGAAGGGGAGTGGGAATCAGCCAGTCTGCCGTCTTCGAGAAGACCCTACACGGGGAGGGATCGGGGGCGCGAACAGCCTGCGGTGGTGGTGGGCGCTGTGGGGGCCAGTGAGACCAAGAGAGACAGTGGGCAGTGATGGGGCTCTGTTGGCTACTGTAAAGACTCTGGAATTTTCTCTGAGTGGCCTGCTTTCCTGGAAGGCATTTTAATCTTACCTGTTAAAATTTAAAATGCAGAGACAGTTTGTGTGGCACTGAGAGGTGTATTTTTACTCCTCAGGACTGGGTTGGGGGCCTGGTGCTGCCCGATGCTGAGGCCGGGGGCCGTCTAGAGGGGCTTCGCTGAAAACGAAGTGATGGAAACAAACGTGGGAACTGAATCTACTGCGGAGTTGCAGCACTACACAGAGCTTTTTCTTCATTTCAGCCAGCCCTTCTCTCTGGGTCTCTTGCCTTACTAGGCAACTTTTAAAAGATGTTCTGCGTCTCAGAAGTCTGTATCAATCACTGCTGCAATTTGGAAGCTTTGTATCTTTGAGTAAAAAGGCACAGTAAGATACTACTCTCGTTTGTGCGAGAAGAAGTAAGAAGGGAAGCCCAAATAATTTAAGAATGCGTATTAATGTTTCAGGCCAACACCTTTCATGCACTAAAAACTAGTTGAACATTTCTGGTTGTTCATGTTTCTGCTAAGTAAAATATGCATGGAAAAAGTACATTAGTATTTTATTTCCATAATTGATATTTAGGGGTCATTGTTATTAAAATACACTTTGATACTTGTTTTCAAGAATCCTCTTAATAAGAGACACAACGTGCATATATTGAGCTTCTTTGAATGAAAAGCTAAAATTGGTAACAAGGCAGGTTTTAAAAATTACATGTCCCCGATTAAATTAAAGAAGGCATCCAGGCTGAGCAGACCCGGGCGCCCTTACTCAGACGTGACCACAGGCGCCCGGCTCTCTTCGCATGCCGGCGCCCCAGCTGAGTAGGCTGCTCCACCCAGTTCCACTCCGCTGCGTGCTCTCATGTCTTCGTGGCTCCGAACGCGAGTGTTCCTCCTCGCACTGAGCGTCAGAGAAACAGAACTCCCGCTCCTTAGCCATTGGTCAGGACAACCGTGGTTTTCTTGGTGACGTCTCTGTTGTTCCGTCATGCAGACTTTTCAAAAATTAAAAAAAATAAACTCAGTTCAGGAGAGCTTTATTAGTGATAGCACCTTATGACATTTCAAAATGAATACTGTGCTTTTCTCCTGCTCAGACAGAATGTGTGTCTGTCACCTTCCCTGTGCTATGGACTCACACGTTGGCTATGCCTCACCCAGCCCGACCCCACGGGGTTATTCTCTTTCCCTCCCTGGTTGCACGTCAGTACCCCCAGTCAACTTAATGCTCAGATATGTGGGTTATGGTAAAGTATGCAACCTGAAAAAGTCCTTAAAATACTAATGAGTATCTAACTCTACACGTTGCACAAAACTGGAAAATACTGATTCCTAGTTAGGGAGTTAATTGTACAGTTTCTATAACAGGACGGGCGTGCCCTGTGTCCTCAGGTACCAAGGCAGGAACCAGGATGGAGGGACTAGAGGCACATAGGTAGGAAGTCAGAAGCAGACAAGACTACAGTGATGGGCAGAGCGAGGGGTCAGCGCCGACGTCTGTCTGGGTGGTTGCCGACTGAGATCCCTGAGGGGCGCTCGCACCGCGCAGGGCGACGGCAGAGCTCATCGCCCAAGCCGGGACACCGCTGAGAGTGAAGGGCGTGCCGGCAGCAGACACAGCAGGGTCATGGCCTGCGCTGGGGCTCTCTGAGGCCACCAGACACCGCCACCCTACATCAGGTGAATCATGAAAGAACTAGACAGTAGCAAGAGTTCATGGGAGGATGCGCAGGGCCAAGTGAGGAAGAGAACAGGGTGGCCAGTGCTAAGCCAGGGACACTGTTAAGCCACCACACTGTGTAACGAGCTCAGTCCCCTGAGAAACGCTGTGAAATGGGACACAGCACGTGCACTGGAATTTCCCACCCTGTGAGTGGGGTCGGGGCATCTCCACACCCGTGCTTGGGGCCCTGAGGGCTGGTCGCACACGGACGTTAGCTCTTCTGAGCCTGTTGGCAGCTTTCCGAGGGTCTGAGACGATGAAAACTCGCAGGTGCCAGCAGGGACACTCTGTGGGAAGGGTGTTTTTGTTTGCTTCAGGTAGACACCCAGAGGAAGAATCGCTGGATCATGTGGTAGTTCTATTTTTCATTTTTTGAGGAACCTCCATGCTGTGCTCTGTAGTGGCTGCACCAGTTCACATTCCTGAGCTAGGATTCTGAGTTGGTCTCTTGGCCAGCGTGCAGAGTTGGGAAGGACGGCCTCCCGGTTCCATAGAAAGCGCTTCTTTAGAGCTAGGTGCACGACAGCGTGATGGGAAACCGCTCCCAAAGCCAGTTCTGGTGTGCGCTGACCAGGTCCGGAGCGCTCGGGAGTATCAGCAGGAGCAGGAAGACCAGGCGACGCTGGGTCACTTTAGACCTCTTCGTTAGTATCGAGAGCTAAGGGCACAGTTAAGTCTGCCCTTGTGGTTAACGTCCCAGCTGCGTGCGAGAGAAGCAGAACAGCAGGGAGGCAGACACTTCAGTGTGTTTGGTTTTAGAGTAATTGCTTGAAACAGTGTTTCCCAAGGCTGTGCCGTGGACCGCTGTCCTCTGAGACTCTCTCTGCAGTGAGGGCTTCCCTCCCACGGTCAGACGGAGCAGGGCTGCTTCCCTCCCCTCACGAAGACTCACACAGCATGGAAGGTGCGGACATGCTGCCAGTCCCTGTGGCGGAGGAGGCCTTCTCCATCTGGCACCCACTGCCCTCCCCGGGGACCAAAGGACAGATCCACGGTGGCTGAGTTAGAGGGCCCTCTTGGCAGCCCTGGTCTCGGGAGGCTGCAAGCAGCTTTGTAAAGCTTCCTGAAGACTCTGATGGTTGTATAGTGAGAAACACTAGACCAGTTGTGTCTGAAGAAGTGGAGATTCGGTAGAGTCTATTGAGAGGGCGAACGAGTTTGGTTCACAATGGCTTCTGAGTGTGTCAGTGGGATAAAGGCCGTCAGGGGAGGGGCCCAGGGCGTCCCCGCCTTATTCTGCTTTTGTAACCAGTCAGGAGGCCGGGCGGCATCAGCGCGGCTCTAAGTAGGAGATGGGCGGCAGTGGAGGAGGGCTGGTAGCCCAGGTGCCTCATTTCAGCGTTCACGTCTCTGCCTGGTGGGACCCAGTCCGCAGATGGACCGGCACCAAAGTGGAGCCTGCGGTGGGGCTGCGGGCCGGGCAGGTGGAGGTCCAGCTCCGAGAGCACTCGCTCGGTGGCGTTCGTAAGACACAAGTACGCCCTTAAACTGGATGCCGCGTACTCAACTGATGTGTCTTTAGCAATAAGCTAATGTTAAATTTATAGGCTACGTTTATTAAAATACTTTGTAAACCAACATTTCCCAGAAACATACCACTACAAGGATATTTCTGACTTGTGGGGTCATCGGTGTACAGAAGACACACCCTGTTTCTGTTCGGACTGAGTTTTTCTTCCATGTAAGCATGTTATTTAAAGGCCTCATTCTGCTTCAGTTTATCCGACTTTCATTAAGAAATACGAAAATATGCACCTACAAAATTTTATATTTGATCAGGAAGCCACCATGAAACGAGATACCATATTAACTAGGCATTTATATCTGTACTATCTCTATCTCTGTAGGTTTATTAACAAAATGAGAGGTTATGCTAAAACTTGTTTTAATTAGGGGAACACCCTCTTTGTGTATTTATGCCGTACCAGTGATCTTGCTCTATATTCATAGAAATATGTCTATTATAAACGCTCTATTATTCAAACCTTGACCTGATTTTAGTAAGGGCATTGCAAGTATGCACGTGTAGACCTCACGTGCGGCAGATGCGGGTTAGGGTGAGTGCTTTTGTGCTGAAACTCGACCAGGTGTTGACAGGTTTCACAGCGCTGGGGAAGCAGCGCCCGATTCCTAGTTGGAGGTGCTGGTTGTTACTTGGGTAAACGGTGCCTCACTGACGTGCTCATGTAAAGTTACACGAACCATTAAGTAAACCCTTTGAGAAGCTGCTGCTGTGTTCAGTATGGTTTCAAAAACGTGCGAGAAAATCGTCATCTTGTGGGCTAGCACCTGAACTGTAATTCAGGGAAAGGGCCCCATAACTCAGAAGTGATCCTCACTGTAAACACACTTCCAAAGTGTGTGTTAAAGTGAATCTCTTTAAAATCTGACGACTGAATGCTTCCGAGGCTTGCCGAGTTCACGACGTCCTTACGCGCTTCTGTTCGCAGCCCTTCCGTGTCTCAGTGCAAACAGATGAACGAGGCCAGGGGTGTCAAACTCATCGTCACCGGGGCCACATCAGCCTTGCAGTGGCCTTCAAAGGGCCGAATGTAATGCTACGACTGTGTCAATGTAACTACTCCTTAACAGTTAATCGAGAGCTTGGCGCTGCCACTGGGTAGAAACAAGGTGCCGGGATGGATAGAGCGAGGTGGAGGGTTGGATTCGGCCCACGGGCCTTGTGTTTGCCACCTGTGAACGAGACCACTCTGCAGTCACGGGACAGAATAAAGGGACTTTGGAACCATAAAATATCTTTAGCTAAGAATTGCAAAGCTTTTGGCGAATGTTAATTAACTGTACCTCCTACCAGTCCTTTGAGTAGTCACAGTGCTTACATCATAATACCCATTTTACAGGGGAATAAAACCAAAAGGACAACTGAAAGCAAATAGAGCCAGCACGTAGCTTTGCCGGCGGTAAACACTTTCACAGATGCACGGAATGCAACTGTACGTACATAACACACTGAGTTCCGGGTCTCCGCTGCTTTTGGCATGACGTGCTTTTACGTTGGAAAAGTGCCAGAGGTTTAAGAGAGCCTCTGGCGTCCGTCAGTAGAAACTTTGTGACCTTGAAGATACATTGTGTGCCAGAATGCCGAGTGGCCCAAGGAGTCTTACCTGAGAATTGGGTGGGAGGTGCGGGCGGAATCCAGGGTGCAGAGGAGATAGCAGTGTGACGAGCGTATCAACTGCATGCCTCCCCCCGAGTCAGGATCCAGGGGTCCAGCTTCGGGTTGGGGCTGTGCCAGTGGGTGTTCCCACAGGAAATGAGACAGAATGGGTGGGGGTGGGGAGAGGGATACCAAGTAGAAAATGGGCAAGAATCTTCACACACTTTACAAAAGACGGCAACCAGTGGCCAGTAAACCCACGGAAAGGCACACGACTCTGTTAGTCCTTAGGAAAGTGCAAGTCAGACCTGCAGTGAGAGCAGACCACCCGCTGAACAGGATAGGAAAAGAAGGAATATACCGAGGGCCGGCAGGGGCGTGGACAGAGTCTCACGTACAGTTGTGAGTTACAGTCACAGCGGGAGACGGTCTCCCTGGCCCTCGTCCGAGCACATGCGTGCCCTGGGCCCCGGCAGAATGCTCCAGAGGATGTGTATGTGTTTCCCAAAAGAATGTGTTGTTATGTTTATAGTAGCACCGTTCAACCGGAAAATCACCCAAAGGCCCATCAACAGGAATGTGGATGAACCTGAGACACAGCACTGAGAAAGGAAAACTATTGCCACGGAAGCCACGCTCACGTATCTCAGAAATGCCATGTTGAGGGGGAAACCAGGTGCAAGAAGACAAACACTGCGTTCATATTAGTTAAATACCAAAAGGGGCAAAATTAATTAGCAGCGTCAGCCGTGGGGGTAGTAGTTACTCTGGTGAGGAAGCGTGACTGGGGATGAATAGAGCTGGGCGGGGGTGGGAGGGGTGCGGCCTGGGTTCTGTCGGGCTGCTCTTTGGTCGATCTGTGTTCTGGGTACGGAGCTGGGTTCGGCGGGGGGGCCCACGACTCTGCTCACGGGGTGTGTAGTTTTCTCTGCGTATACAGCGGCGGGCAGAAGTCGTTTAAATTAGCAGCCGTCACTACCTACAAGATAAGTCATAAGCAAGGATGCAGAATGGTAACTGTAATAATAATAAGATAAAACATAGTATAAATAGCACAATAATTAATAAATAGCACAAGGACAAACTGTCTTGCGTACTCATAACTCTAAACTCACTTTTGCCCCCCCTGTGTTTTACGTTAGCAGAAAGCTGTTGTGTGAGTCTCACTGAGGTAAATGCTGCGGAAGTGGGGAGCTGCACATAGGGAAAAAAATCCCAGCTGCCCCTTTAAACTGCTAGTAGGGAACAATTCCTATGCCTGCATTTATTGCACCAAAAAAGAAAAATAGAATAAACGTGACTTGAATTTTTCCCTCCAACTCTGGGAGCGTTTTGTAACGTTTGCATGCGGATGTCCGGACACAAACGCAGGGGTCTGGGCATTGGGCAGCACACTCAAAACGCACTCGGCTGTTTTCAGGCTCCCGCTGACACGTGCCCGTGCTGTGGGCTGGATGTCTGTGTGCCCACCCGCACCCGTGTGTGGGGCGCTAACCCCCAGTGTGACGGTACTTGGAGATGGGCCCTCAGGAGATAGTTGGGTTACATGAGGTCATGAGGGTGCGGCCCTCATGCGGGGATCAGGGGCCTGATGGGAAGGGGGAGGGAGGGGGAGGGAGAGCCTTTGTCTCTCTGCCTTGTGAAGACACAGCAGGGAGAGGCCACCCACAAGGCAGGCCGAGCCCCCAGCTGCGGACAGCCCCGCCCCGAGGGCCCCTGGTCTCAGGCTTCCCTCTCCACAAGTGTGGGCGAGAAGCGGCTGCTGGTTGGGCCTCCGGTCTGTAGGGTGGTTTTGGCAGTTCAGGCTGACTGAGACACATTTTACTAAAAGTTTCATGGAAACACTCGTTGATGAACGGGTCAGAGACAGGAGACCGAAACGCGAATTAAGTTTTTCTGTGGGCGGTGCACAGAGTTCAGTGAAAGACTTTGCATCCAGTGTGGAAACCATACGTGGGGCTCTGAGGCAGTTTGCTGGCTCCAGGGGGGACAGTGCTATCCTGGGATGTCCCCAGCGTGGCCAAGGCTGCACCTGTGGAACGTGTTGGGGGTATCGCTGAGCGCCCTCGGGGCCGAATTCCGGTCCCCCAGCCAGGGTAGCCGTGGTCTGTCTGTGTCACTGAGACCCCTGAAGACTGTCTGCGCTGTCAGAGACTCAGGTGCCTTCTGCAGGCCAGTCCAGAGGGGGTGTGGCCAGCGAGGACAGGCCTTACCTTCCTGCTTTTTTACATTTCCTAAGATTTCTTTCTTGTACATTCTTGAAGGAGCTTGGCGAGTACGCACACGTACTGTGTCATTTACCCAAGAACTAAAGAGGATGAGCAAGCCGGGATGCGAATATCTTTCGGACTTTCTTCTCTGTTTTGCGCTACTCATCCACGTTTCCTAAAGCTCATTCCGTGCACATTCCCAAGGACAGGCCGGTAGCAACGCCGCGTTGTCTTTTCCAGACCGCACGACACGAGAGGGCTGGGTTCACGTTTCGTTTTCCACACGACACGCGTGTTACTATGACAGCTCCTCACAGCAACTGACTGCGCTCCCCTAGCATTCGAAAACTTGGGGAGTTTGAAGCTAATTGAATCTGTACTCAAAGATAATATTTTGAGTAATACAGCTATCAAAACTAAAATAATAGTCTCCAGTTAGACACGTAAAATACACACATGATCGAGGAACACAGGCATATTCGCTGTGCTCTTCTCACCTGCATTCAGACCGAAATTCTATGAACACGAACTGCCTGCTCACACAGTGCATGAGGAACTACCCCAGACTCCCCGGGTGCGGGAGGGACTGCTGGTCGTGGCCTTAGGACTGGTCCCGGAGGCCCGGACAGCCCTGGCTGAGATCCCGGCTCCGCTCCCCCTCCTCCGTCTCCCCACGCCGCCGCCTCCTGCGACGGGGGAGAACCTGGGTCACTCCCGTGAGCCTTGGCCAGAGAGGCCAGGCCTCGCCTCTGGCTGGTCCCCGCACGAGCTCTCGGCCCGCAGGAACTCCGACTGTGCGGGCCGCTGCTGGGCACCTGCCCGTGCCCCGGGCGTCTGCCCTCCACGAGAGGTGTGGGGCTCAGATTCCAGACTCTCCATAGGTTGTGTGCTTCTGCGCCGAACGCACCCCCGTCACACTCAGAACTGCTCAGACTGACTCTTGGGTGTCAGGGTCGCCTTTCAGGAAGGCTGGGCCCGGGACAGGCTCTGGGCGC
>JAPYXV010000707.1:0-14882 GCA_028533065.1 Trachops cirrhosus | reverse complement strand
AGTTTATTCAGTAGATGGTGTTGGGAATACTGGGCAGATGTGTGACATTGAAAAACTATTGTTTTCTAATCATCAGAGAAATGCAAATTAAAACCACAATGAGATATCTTCTTACACCTGTCAGAATGGCTATCATCAATAAATCAATGAACAACAAGTGCTGGTGAGGGTGCAGAGAAAGGGGAACCCTTTGCACAGTTGGTGGGAATGCAGACTGGTGCAACCACTGTGGAAAGCAGTATGGAGATAATTTAAAAAATTAAAAATGGATCTTCCTTTTAACCCAGTGATCCCAATTTTGGGAATATATACAAAGGAACCTAAAACACTAATTCAAAAGGACATAAGCACCCCTATGTTCATTATAGTGTTATTTACAATCACCAAGATATGGAAGCAGCCCAAGTGTCCATCAATAGATGAGTATATAAACCAACTATAGCACATTTACATAATGGAATTCTACTTACCTGTAAAAAACAAGAAAATTCTATTCTTTGCAACAGTATGGATGGACCTGGAGAGCATTATTCTAAGTGAATAAGCCAGTCAGAGAAAGACAAAAACCATATGATCTTACTCATATGTGGAATCTATTAATGAACAAACTGATCCAACAAGCAAAAGAGAGACAGACTCATAGATGGAGATCAGATGACAGCTCTTGGGGGAGCAGGTTAGGCGGTGGAGGGATTGAGCAAAAAAGAAAAAGGACTCATGGACATGGACAACATTGTGGTGGTTGCTGGGGGGAGGGGAGTATAAGGGGACTAATTGGTAACAGAAAAAAATTCAATAAAGATTAAATTAAAAATATCCTGACTTATTTCATTTTTAATGTTTTATTAATGATATATGTATCTCTAGTTACAATTGTGATTGCCTAGGAGACTGTGTATTGGACTCACAGTTACTGTTTGATGGCCAACTCTTGCTTTCAACCCCTGCAGGTCTGAGCCAGGGTTGGGAGGCTGTTTGTGACTTTTCCCTTGGGTTCTGGTCCCATTCTCCCCAGCCAGATTGTGCTCTTTTCCTTCCTTTATTTTGTCTTCATCTGTTGTCCATGTAGCAGAAGTGTTTTGAATCTTTTTTCCTGGTTTCTCCTAATTCAGATTACTCTGTTTTCCTCTTTTCTATTTTCCTTTGGATTTTATTCACCAAAAATTCAGAAAGGGTGCGGTAAGCGAAACCCATTTTGTTAATCCCAAAGCCCCCAATCTTGTGCTTCAAATCTCAGAACAATAAACAAACAAAATTATAAAAAAACTATATTGAATTTACATTTGAGATAGCATTTCTAAAAGTCAGGTATTAGCTTTTGAAATTTTCATAATGGTAAAGTCTCTGCCACAGGGAGGGGCAATACCACTGAACTACTTCGCCAGGAGTTGAAAATATCAGTGGTTGGCTCCATATCGCAGCTGAGGTAGCTGCCAGTGCAGGTCTCGGGTGCTAAACCTTGGGCCATGATGAGCATTGTAATAGTGAAGACTTTTATGTAAGTGCAGTAGAACCCTTCTGTTAATGCTGTAACTGGAATAGGATGCACACTTGTGTTTAAGACAACTAGAGTTCCACCTGCTCTTATTCTGTGTAGGTAGCATTGTGAGATCATTGGGAGACACACTCTGAATCTTGTGTGTGCTTATTATTAAGTCCTGAAACACTTGGAGAACATACAAGTAAAATCCTCAAAAAAACTACAATCACACCAGCAATCAGCTGCAAACACCAAGAATGCACAGAGATTGTGCTAAACAACACTCTACCTTTGGAACAGCTCCAACAGCAGAGGTCCCACTTTGGGGTCCCTTCTCCTCAGGTCTCTTCCTTTTTCTTTCTGTCTCTTAGCCTTCTTCTCCTGGGGTCTTACTTTCTTCAGTTGGTGCTCTTCATAGACAATCCAGAAATTCTAATTCTAAATTTCGTCCTGGGAAAGGATTGAGGATCTTTCTGGCCCTGGGGTCTGAGGTCCTTTGCGGGTAGACCATCAGCTTGACAAACCTTTCTTTGGGCAAGACTGACTCTTTTTTGATAATGCAAATGTACCAATTAGCGAAAGGCAGACCCAGTCTCCCCCAGGAGAGGCTGTCTGGAGGGGTGGAGGAGTTTGAGGTCCTTCCTATCACATGTTTTCAGTAGTATGGGCCATTATGACAGCAATTTTACAGAGCATAGCGAAGCTGACTGAATGAATATGTCACCCATGGGTCTCTGAACCATGGTCATAATTGGTTTTCCCATAGCCAATGGATAAACCGCCTGGACAGAAGTCCCAGGGCTACCTTCTCTCTAAGCCTCTGTGTCCCTGAATGGCCTCGGGCAAATGCATTAGCTTCTCGCTCTGTTAAAGGAAGGTGACTGTGCGGTCTCCTCCATTCCAGAGCTGTTGGGAAGACAAATGTGAATGGTCTGTAGAGAGCTCTCAGCCTTCCCAGAAGGGCGCTGTGTAATGACAAGGTGTTATTATCACCACTCCTGTTAGGTGCGTTGAGATTGCCGTGGCTGGGAATAGCTGCTCATGCCAGTCTTTTATCTTCGGCTTTAATGCTTCCTGTCTCCCCTACAGCCTTAAGCAAATAAGGACTATTTTCCAAGTCAGGCTGCCTTCCAATGAGTCAGGGCTGACTCTTGCCTTATATATACACCCCTGAACCTAGTCTCTTTTTGGTGGGCTGTGTGGTAAAGTGGATTCTTTTCATGGCCAGACAGCCCCAGCCACACTGCTGTCCAGCTCAGTGACCTTGGGCCTGTTATTTAACTTTTCTAAGGCTCCGTGTCTTCACCAGTAAAATTGGGTCACTTATTGTATGGCCTAAATGAGATTAGTTCCTCAAAATTTCTGGCAATCAGATGGTGCTCAATAAATGTTAGTGTTTTGAAATTTAATGTTCTTTTGTTCTCTCATTTTTTGGTCCTGGTATTTCTATCCCAGCATCTTGTTCAGGGTAGCAACTGATATTTTGGATGCTTTGAAATAATGGCATCATTATTCTGGAAGATTTCATTTTGAACCATGTGTCTTCATTCTCAAAGTTCTCAAAGCAATGTAAACAAACCAAAGGTATAAAAGCATTTAGTTAGTGACATTTACTTTCAATAGCTTGTGAACCCTTAGATGCTCTAAGTAGAAAGTGGAAGCTACCAGGGCTGGCCCACCTGTGAGGAGGGGCCAGTGGGCCAAAAGCTGACAATATGAAACTGACTGTGTAGTGTGACGATGCCAAATATGAGTAGACACCCAGGAAACCTGTCACATTTGCCCTGTATCATCAAAAATCTCAGGAGTCTGTGGAGGTTTTAGAAGAGTTTTTCTCCTAGGAGGTTTTTGCTTCTCTAGATTTCTTTTTTGCTGTGGATGGAACACGATGCAGCAAAGGAATCTCAGACTGCAAACTGGGCTCTGTGGATAGGGAGGGTTTCCCCCACGCGGAGGAGTGTGTGAGGCTCTGCTGAGCTTAGCTACTTGACAGCTTTATGCCTTCAGATTTCATTGAAAAGTGGCTGTTTCTGCTGCATGTGTTGTCTCACGGTGGTTTAGAAGCCCGCTCGGCCTCTGACCAGCTAGGTGACCTATCAAGTTACTTAGCCCATGAGTGTCAGTTTCCCTGTGTTTGTGAAATGGGGATAGTGATACCAATCTCATGGTATTTTTGTGAAAATTATGGAAATGTGCATAAAGCCCCTACATTGGTATTTGACATATAGAAGGCACATTGATACATTGTAATTATTACTTTTAATAAAAGTATTGACAAATAATCTTTGTGGTAGGCAGAATAATGGCCCTCCACAAAGATGTGTACATCCTACTCCTTGGAACCTGCACATATGTTACGTACCATGGAAGAGGGACTTTGCAGATATGATTAAGGACCTTGAGATGGGAGGTTATCCTGGATCATCACGGGGGTCTAATCTAATCACATGAATCCTTGAGAGGAACCTTTTCCTGTTGTGCTCAGAGAAAAGGAGGTGAGACCAGAAGCAGAGTCAGATAGGGTCCAGAAGCCAAGGAATGCAGGCAGTCTCTAGAAGCTAGAAAAAGGAAGGAACCACATTGTCTCCTAGAGACTCTGGAAGGAAACAGCCCTCCCAACACCTTCCTTTAGCCCAGTGAGAGCCCTGTCAGACTTCTGACCCACAGAAGTGTGAGAGAGTAAATTTATGTTTCAAGTCCATGTGTCTGTGATAATTTCTTATATGGCAACAATGGAAAACTAACACGTGATTTAAGAGGATGTCAAGCAGTTGTGCAGTGATAGAAAGGATGAGGGCCATGATGCTCTGTATTTGGACAAACTGTTATGTGCTAAATTCTGGTCCTCTTGAGCTTGGTTAGAGTGTTTGAAAGTATCAGTTTTTCTTCTGGGCAGGCGATGTGGCTTGTTTCACAAGAATTGAAATACTTTGTTATACTCCAAATAATTTGTCTAGCTTGAAAAAGTTACCTTATTTACATTTGAAATTTTGGAATTACCATAATTGCACAAATCCCTCATTTTCTCTCTGAATAAACAGTAATAGGACATTGCTATACCGGTCATTTTGCAGGTGAAAGAACCGAGAAGTTAGAGTCAGAGATGAGGGTCTGCGTGCCGCCGCCCTGGGAAAATAAATCGTGTGATCTCCAAAATGGATCTGCGGTATAAGGATGATAACACCTGGTTTATCTACCCATCATGTGGGTCAAGGGGAAGATGTGAATAAAGGCGCAATGAGAACGGGCTCACTATACAGTGTTAGGTGTAATTATGATTATGTTTGTTGTTATCATCATGTTGTGATAGAATCATGGCATGTTAGATCATGAAAGGACACTAGAGATCATTTGGTCCATTGGCCTTGGAACTCAGGTCAAGAGAGGTTAAATAACTTGAAAATGGTTTTTTTTGGATCCCCAGTCCCCAGCCTCTGACATGGCCTGGATCATCACTGGGCGATGGGCCAGGGTGGGAACTGGATCTCCCTTAAATGGTTCAGGCTGGGGTGGGTTGGGGGGGGGTGCATGGGTACACCCGTGAGAACTGAGGGATCTGGCCCTAGGAGTTGGTGATGGGTTGGGAGGGATTGGCCATGGAAGAGGATATCCACGTGTACCGCAGGAATTTGGGGAAGTAGTAGGACAGGGTAGGGAGAGATGGCCTTGCAGGTAGTGAAAGTAGGAATGTAACTTCCAGCTTCTAACTAAAGTCTGTGTATTTTTTCCAATTATCATTATTTTTGGGGGGAGGGAGGAGAGGAAACTGCCTTATATGTGGTTCTTCTACTGATTCCTCCCCTAACTTTTGGGAGAAACCCAAGATGCACTTATTTTGAATTCTGCTTAAAGATTAAGGTATTGCAGTCAAGTTCCAGTGAATGACCTTCTTTAGCATGTGATTGGCTCGCATTCCCAGAACCTGAATCTGTAATCTTTGGTCCTGAAAGTTTCTGCTTTAATATCCAGACTCACCGTGGATAGTCAGGCAAAACGAAACAAAACTCTTTACAAGGCAATAACAATTGTGAATTCATCTCTGTCTCCCAAGATCTCCTTAATGAATACCTACTCACACAAACATGCACTTACAGATACTGCACATATATATTTACATAGACATACTCATACCACACTCACCACACATGTATACACACACTCACACACATGCATACTACACACAAAGAGAATTATGGTAGTGGTGGCTTCAGGATCTGTTGTGTGTTTTGTTTTCACAAGATATACCGAATTTTATCTCACTATGTGGTATATAGAAATGTGACATATTAAATACATTTTCCTAGATTGTATTCAATGGCCATTTGCAAGAGAAAAATTTGTTGGAAGATGAAAGAATGAACTGACTACCCCTAAATTAAAACCTAATGGTAACAGTCCTTTATAATTTTATAAGAATGTAGAAATCAGAGGGTTTTCGTCTTCTCCGGTGCCTTGTGCCCCCAGCAGTCAGTGCGAGCGGAGGGAGGAATCTCTCTTGCTGCCCCACAAGAGGCACTCGGAGAGGTGGAGAGGCGAGGGGAAGTGGCCGCGGTCAGAGTCGGGTCTCAAGGGAAGGGCAGCTGACAACTTTTCTGTAACCACACAGCTGCTTCCCTCATCTAGTTGCTGAAGAACCACAGCAATAAGGACTTTTTCAATGGGGTTTAAACATTGATTTTAAATATGGATTATTAAAGCTTTCCCCATTCTGTGTTAAACAAGTGTGTGAGGCAGAATTTCAAAACTTGGAAAAAGAGATAGTAGAATATTACCCTTCGAGATGACTCTTATTAACATTTTAGGTGTATTTCTTTCAAAATATTCTTTATGCATAGAACTTCCTTGTCATTTTATTTTGTTTAGCTAATAGGTTAATATTGAATTATAATTTTTCTTAATTTTTTTCAGGAAGCATTTTGTTATATATTTTCTTGATATATTAGCTTTAACATCTTATTTAATGGTTGCAAGGTACTCCATCAACACACTATACCATAAATTCTTAGCAATTTCTGCTTTAGGATCTAGGTTGTTTTCAATTTTTTGCACTTCCACATTTAATTTAATTTTTCAGGTAGATGTCAAGAATTGGGATTATCAGATAAAGCAAATTGGACATACACATTGCCATATTTCTTTCCAAAACTGTTCTATCAATCTATCTTTTCTGTGGTAGAAATGAAATCTACTTAAAATGGAATATTGTTCTTAAAAGACCTTCAGGCACAGGGAACTTTTTTCAGCCTCTAGACACATTTCTTTATTTATTTTAAAATTATCTTATTGTTTTTCAATTACAGTTGTCTGCATTTACCCCCCACCACTCCCCACCTACCCTAGGCATCCTCACCTCCATCCCCTGCTTCCACCCCTCCTTGGTTTTGTCCATGTGTCCTTTATAATTGTTCCTGAAAATCCTTCCCCCCATTATCCCCTCCCACCTCCCCTCTGGTTACTGTCAGTTTGCTCTTAATTTCAATGTCTCTGGTTATATTTTGCTTGCTTGTTTGTTTTGCTGATTACGTTCCAGTTAAAGGTGAGATCATATCGTATTTGTCCCTTACCACCTAGCTTATTTCACTTAGCATAATGCTCTCCAGTTCTATCCATGCTGTCACAAAGGGTAGGAACTCTTTCTTTCTCTCTGCTGCGTAGCATTTCACTGTGTAAATGTAGCATAGTTTTTGATCTATTTACTGATGGGCACACAAATCCATGAAACACAGAGAGTCCCAATCACAAGGAACCGAAGAGGCACAGGGAACTTCTGACTGGCCGCCTGCCCGCCACAGGACCCGGCGTCTGGCTGTGTTGCTCAGCTCCCTCAATCCTTCTCCAGCCCCAATTTCAGCCTTTCACTGCTCACCCAACCTCAAAGTTCCATTAATTTCTAAGGCACAGCAGTTCGGTTTTGCTCTCTCTTTGTATTATATGCCCTCGGGACCTCATCTTTGTCCCAAAATGGTTCATCAAAGTGTTTTTCTGAACAAAGTTAGTTCCCTTCCCACGGAAGGCTCTGGAGCCCGCTGTGAAGATAATGCTTTCGACACTCTCTATCACTCACTGATGCTGGAAAAACATCTGTTTATTAGTTTGTTTGAAAAACATCTTTGTACTTACTCGCTTTTTTATTTAGGCTGATGGATTTCAGGATTCTAGTCAGGATGAACTTTCTAGGTGTAATAGGTGCCCTAAAGAGAGAGTAGCTTGCAGGAAGTGATGAGTTCTCTGCAAATGCAGATGTCCAAGCAGAGGCTGAAGATCATTTGACAGGATAATTGTAAATGGAATTCAAGCAACAGCTGCCTATTGGGTCAGAACAGATGAACTTGAAGATCTCTGTGAGTCAGGGAATCTGTGATTTTCAACTTCTTTGTATATTAAAACACTTATTAGTGGTCCGTTTCTAAGGACTCATTCTTTAATAACATGCAAGCATAAAGTGCTGGGCTGGGGTTGGACACCCATGTTATGTTGCTTCCCCAGGGTGATTAGCTCCCACTGGCAAGGTTCCTCCCAGGGGCATCCTTTTAGGCAATTTTTCTGCCTCTGAGATATTTTAGCCCTTTTGCTATTTCGGGAACACACTGCGAAGTTACACAGAGTTTTGCTGACACAAGGGCCATGACACCTTGCCAAGAGGAATTCTCCATGAATGGAATAAATGAAGAGAGAACACCTGGGAAATGTGTCCGTGCCGCTCAGCGGCTCTCCCCCAAATGCACCGCTGCTGGAGGCGGAGGTTCCTGACATTCAGGACCAGGAGATGCTTTTCGTTTCTGAAGTTAGTGATATCAGAAGAGTGCTGATGCCCCAGGCAGCCCGGTCTTGGAGGGGCTGGTATGGTAGCCAGCTCACGTCTGCCAGTGAGTCACCTTCATTGGACACTCACATCGCCCACCCCTTTCATTTTGACATCGTGTTGCTGTTCAGAGTGGCTGAGGAACACACTGCCCTACCTTGAGTTAACTACTCCACTCTTCTCAGAAACAGTCTTCTAGGCCCTCATCATAACAAGACCAAAATAATAACATTGCAGAGAACTTTGGGTGACATAAAAACTGGGACCTAAAATGCATCAAAAGTGGATACACCTTTTATCCCAACAAGTTTACTTCTTGCTAAGGAAACAATGAGAGAGACGTTCAAGCATGCCCAGCTGCAACACTTTATGATGTCCAAAATGGAACTCAGATATGAGGCCATGTTCAATGAGGTACATCCATACTTAAGCACCATGTTGTAGAAAAAGATTTAGAGGTATAGAGATGTGTATGATACATTATTCAGTAAAAGAACCAGGCTACCAAGTAATTAACATTTTTTTGGTTAAAAAGATACATGTATTTTTAAAGATTGTGTTTGACATAGATCTAATAATAATAGTTAATATTTACTGAGTGAATATTGTATGTCAGGCACTGTTCAAATTGCTTTACATGTATTATTTAATCATTAACAAAACTCTCTGAGGTACTATTACTGCCCCCATTTTATAGATGAGGAAACTGAGGCACAGAAAGCTTGGATAAGTTGCTTAAGGCTACTAGGCAGAACTGGGATTTAATTGGGTAAAACCTTTGGTCTAAAACCTAAGCTGTTAGCCACAATGAACACAGCTTCCACCAGACTAAAAAGGAGATAACCTCAGAAAGCTAAATGCAATTACATATGGTTAAGATTATAGGTGATACTTTTCTGAGCATTTATAAAGAAAATGATAATACTTATTATAAAATAACATAAAAATAAAGAACCCTGAACCTTAAGTATCAGCTCTCTAATTAATGTTTCTGTTCAGCCAACATTAATTTGGCTAGCAAAATAAATAAGACATGGTTTTGCTTTGCGGATCAATCATCATTTGGAATTAACTACTTAGCTTTGAGCCAATCAGCTCACTGTCCCACCGAGAGGTCAGGAGAGCAGAACCAAAGCTCCATTTTCACTACAGGACCCGTTTTAATTGGCCTCAAACCGATGTTGACCTAGGCTGTTGATATTTAGCGATTGTATTCCTTTCCTCTGTTGAAGTTCTTAGACTTGGAGAAAGTTGGCCCTAGAGCAGTGTTTCTTAGCTTGGGTGATTTTGTTCCCTGGCAAACATTTGACAATGTCTGGAGACCTTTTTAGTGTGACAGCTGGGGTTGGGGTGTTGCCATTGGCACCTGCAGGTAGTGGGAGTTCAAGGAGGCGATGCACAGGATGGCTCCTTACTACACCAAAGGATTATCTGGCCCCAACGTCAACAGTGTGGGGATTAAGACACCTCCTCCTCGGGATGTCAGAGGTCATCCAGTCCCACTTCCTGCCATGCTGGTGCTACAGTGCAAAACTGACTCCAAGCTGCTATGACTTTGCCAAACTCACTGTTCTTTTCATTCTGGCAGAATTCAGGAAGATGTGCCTGAATACACATTCTGGGTCCACGAGGAAATGTGGGCACTGAAAAGAACTTGGGCTTTGCAGTCAGACAGACCAGACAGACCACACAGGCCTGTGGTGGGAGCCCAGCTTGGCCACTGACTAATCTGTGTGGCTGTGGGCAACTTCTTCAACTATCTGAATTGCAGTTTTCTCATCTAAAAACTGAGGACAACAATATCAATTTCCTAGGCGTGTTGTGCAGACTTTATGAAATACTGCTTCTAAAGTATCTGGTACAGTACCCTGATATAGTAGGTACTTACTAAATGTTTATTTCTTTTCCAATTTATCCTGAGGAAGAGCATCAGTAATCAGTTGGTCACAGTATACATTTAGCATGTAGAAGTGATCCATTACGCACAAGTTAGGTTCTTAAGAGTTGATATTGTGCAACATCAACTATTACATGTCTGGCTGCCTGCGAGTCAATGTCTTTTTCTCTCTCTGGGAAATCACCAGCTTTGTGTGTCCTCGTTGCTGCTGGGGGCATGGCAATGGACTTTGCCTGCTTACTTCTAGGAGCAAATTCGGTACTTGTTGTAGCAACTTATTTTGGAGCTACATTTGTCTCCTGCTTTTCTTCCTTCTACATCTCTGTTAGCTAACTGGCGTAGATAGTACTGAACATTGTAGTAGTAATAATGATGATGATGATAATAATAATAGCCACAACAATAGCTAAGGTATATAATGTACCTTTTAAATCAGAGACATTGTTCTTAATACTTTACACATAATAGCTCACCTCATCTTTATTGTAACCCTAAGAGGGAGACTGTGGTAAGCAAATGATGACTCCCCCAAATCCCTGTGTCCTAATCCCTGGGATCTTCAAATATGCTGCCTCACATGGTATAAGGGACTTTCCAGAGGTGATTAGCTCAAGGGCCTTGAGAGGAGATGATCATCCCAGATTATATGGGCAGGTCCAATCTAATCACACAGATCCTTAAAAATATAAAACCTTTCCCTGCTGTGGTTAGAGAAGGATAGAAGTAGGGTCAGAGAGATACTATGCTACAGGCTTTGAAGATGAACGGAGTGAGGGGGCACTAGCCAAGGAATGTAAGCAGTTTCTAGAAGCTGAACATGGTAAGGAAATTGATTCTTCTCTAGATCTCCAGGAGGATCTAACCCTTCCCACTTCTTGATTTTTAGCCTAGTGAGACCCACTTCAGACTTCTGACCTCTGGAAGAGTAGTATAATAAATTTGTGTTTATTTAAACCACTACATTTATAGTAATCTATTACAGCCACAACAGGAGTCAATACAGAGGATGATTCCAATCTTATAGGTGAGGAGGAAGAGGAAGAAGCTTGCCAGGGTTGGCACAGTAACACCAGGAGCCCAACCCTGCTGATCTGATTCCAGAACTCATGCCACTGCGTGGTACTGCCTGTGAGAAAAGGGTGCCTGGCCCTGACTGTCCTTCCCACCTGTGATGATGTGACAGAAGTGAAGTCGGTGAGCTGCTGCTGGGTGTTGGCTCAGGAGGGAAACAGATATTCATTTAAGCTCCTAGACTTTGTCATACCAAACTTTTAAATCCTGCTGGGAGCTTAGAGCCTGCACTAAAAGTTGATCATCCTGACAATTTGAACTTAAATTCCTATTTACTTATCTTTGCCAATGGGTGTTTTTTGTTGTTATTTCTTTAAATTTTATAATCTCTTTATAGTTTACAAAATGCATTAGTATTTGTTACTTATTTGATTCTCATGATGATCCTGCGTGGCAGACAAGGTAGATGGCACTGAAGCTCAGAAAGTTGGTTTTGCAGCTAAGACCATATGCCTAATAAGGGCCAAAGCAGGAGTTCTAGAGTTTCTTTTCAAATCTAGAGCTATATACAATACATCCTGTTTTTAATATTGACAGATTTTGTTCAAAGCTATAAATGTATTATATTTTCATTTATATTGAGAGCAGCCTCCTCCGTTTAGAAATTATTACTCAGAGTCTGGTAATGATGCATGAGTGACTTCAGGAGCATATCTATCACTTTCAGTTACAGTTCCTACACAATACATCTCAACATCAAAGACAAATACAATATAATTTTTCTCGTGGCTTTTGTTTGTCATTTTCGAGTGGGTTATTCATTATCTTCAGCCATTAGTCTGTGGCTATTGCATAAAGCCACTGTGTTTAGAATAACACTCAAACTATCTTATGCAACTGGATTGAAATCAGCCTTGTGTATCTATGACAGGCAAACCCAGAGCACTGAGAAAAGAAAATTCTAGTCAGATGTAATTTTGTTTTCAATTTGAAAATCTAGCCTATGAATATTAAAACTTCAATGATGGGAGATCTTAGATCATAAAATAACTATGGACCTGTATGGGCTACTTAAGTAATATATTAAAAATCTTCTACAAAGGTTTGCATTGCCAGGAACTGTGGCAGGAATGAGAGAGAATCCAAAAATGAATTAGACTTAGTTCCCACTTTCAAAAAGCTCTCAGAATTCCAGTGGATTGCAGACCCATACAACATAAACCTCACGGCAACTGAGTCTTAAAGGATCCATAAGTCTTTTGCAGGTAGAAAGTAGGCCAAGAATAAGGGTGGTACAGTCCAACGCAAAGAATTTTCAGGAATTGCAAATGTAGGCTAAAAAGTGTGTGTGTGTATGTGTGATATGTTGTGTGGCCATGCTAGGGAGTGTGGGTTTGTTCAAGAGGATAATAAGAATCATTGAAATATCATAAGCAGAGACAGGTAAAATTTTAAAGAAAATTTTAGCTGTGTCACTTTGGTTGCTATGTGGAGGATCAGTAATTAGGGTCATTGTTTTAGTTAAGGCAAGTAAGGCTACAGGCCTGAACTGAGGTCACGGAAGTGAGAATGGGGGAAAAGAGGTGGAACTGTGGCTTAGAAATGAATGATTGAATGGAGACAGTACTGAAGGAATTATTTTTAGTTCTGCGTCATTAATTTTTCTGAAAAGATATCTTATGTAAGTGTAATTTATTTGGTGTCCACATGGTTTAGATTTTATTTAGTTATTCATTCAGCAAGCATTTATTGAGTAGCTGCCTAAAAAAATACACCCAATGTTTTAAGTATTGTGGGACTGTATATACTGTATGTATTTTATATATTATTTGGTCTTGACCCTTATGAAGCTTATAGTGTAGTGGAACTTATTTAAGGGTCCTGGAAATACTGTTTTATTCTTAAGTTATGTTTCCAAGCTTGGACAGTTAGATGTTCGCTCCTGGGACTTTGCAACTAGAGCACATGGCATGGAACCGGTGGGTGGTGGTCCCTTCAGACTGTGCCCTAGAGCCTCTTCTGTCCACAGCATGGACCGGAGTTTCTGCTGCTTTCCTCTCTGGGGCATCCTTGGCTCCTATTTGCAAAGCTGATTTTCCAGCCTCTTCTTGATTCTGTGAGTTCCTAGAAATCCTTCAAAAACATTCCCTATTTCTTATACGAGTTATATAGTCAGAATCAGTTTTATTGGCTTGCCTTCCTTATGTGCTCATATTTTCCATTATGGAAAATTATGGACATTTTTAAAGTTTGTCTTTTTTGTCATTGGTTCCCTTTTCTGAAATATCAGTTCCACTATTAATTGCCTTCAAAGTTGATTTTAATTCCTCTGTTGCACTTTGCTCCTTCCATGTCCTTTTCTGTTGCAATCTTATTACCATTGCTTTTAGTTTTGGACTGTTCTCTTCATATGGATATTTTTCCTTATCCACAGGGAATTTCCATTGATTCACACAAATAACTCATCAAAACATTTTTTCATATCAAATATTTTCTGACACAGAAATAATACCTTGAATATTTCCTTGAATATGGCAAAGTTATTATTTAATTCCTTAAATCAATTGCATCAGTAGGGAGAAAGCCCAGGATATTGAAATGCTGCTTTGAGGATTGTATCACAACGAAACACAAATATATTCCTTCCCACTGTCCACATCAGAATGTCTAGTCCTGAGATACAAAAACAGCAACAACAAAAAGAAATAAATAAAAATAAAACAAAACAAACTATAGACACCCCTGGATCTGTGGCTGTCAGTCTGTGGGGTGTAATCTTTTCCTTCCACTGTGTATGAAGGTATGAAGTCTGCTTCCCCTGGATTCACACGGACCTTTCTTCAACCAGCAAGGCTGGGCCCAGCACCTTCTTACCTCTGCCTGGCCAAGTTCAGACCTCACATATATCATAGTATTTTAATGGACTAGAAAGACTTCTTTACATTGTTATCAGATGAAACTCTTCTCTCTCTTGGGCCATCATTTTATAATTTTTCAGGGTTTATTTATTTTTTGCCTTCCACTGAAGATGTTTTGGCTCACACCCAAGTCTCACTTTCCTTAGCATTTCTATCATTTTCTACAAAATGGAAAGACTCCTTCACCTCTTTTGTTGAACAATGAATTTCTTTCTGCATTTTTTTCTTGTCATTCTTCTGACTCTCATTACAGAGGCTGAAATAGGCTGTATATAAGAGATCGTAGACTTACTCTTTTATATTTGTTTGAAGGAGAGAGAAATGAGGCAGAAAAAGCTAAAGTAGTACTGTTTTATTACTCCTCTCCTATGTGCCTTGTATGTCCAACTGCCCCTGGCATTTCCACTTGGATAGCTGATAGGATCCTCAGACTCATGCGTGCAAAGCTGTGCTAGTCTCTCCCAACCCTAAACCCAGCCGGAAGCCCGCTCTCTCCGTATATCCTCAACTCACGAAATACCATTGGTCTTCACCACCCAGAAACCTGGCAACCCTCCTTGATGCCTCTTCCTCTCTGAAACCTCTCATTACCAATTCTGCTGAGTATATCTCTTAAATAAACTTCAAATGTATCACATTTATCCATGTTCAATGCTACAACCCTAGCCCATGCTAATGGTATCTTTCCTGGATTGTAGCCTCTTAAGAGATATCTCCATAAAGAATCTTTTGGTGACAAATAATAGAAAACAGTTTAAACAATAAAGGACTTTT
>JAPYXV010000706.1:0-14882 GCA_028533065.1 Trachops cirrhosus | reverse complement strand
GGGAAATGTAGAAGCTAAAGACCTTATGACACATGGACATGAACTAAAGGGGGGAATGTGGGTGGGAGAGGGTGTTCAGGGTGGAGGGGAATGAAGGGGGGTAATGGGACAACTGTAATAGCATAAGCAATAAAATACATTAAAAAATTAAAAAAAAAACAAAAATGATCAATATACTAATTCATACAAAAGCATTAACAAGTTTATTGAGTCAATAAATTTGCTCTCCATGATAACACAATTTCTATTTTGCCAAGGGCATTTCAAAAACAATGCTTGAACTAAAGGAGGTATTTAGGGGAAGGGAATTAACTCTCACCAAAGAGTTTATTATTTCTCAGGCACTATGCTAAGTACTTTGCACAAGTTATTTCATTTAATCCTCACTTAATATCCCCATGACAGGTTGGTATTATAAAACTATTTTTTTACAGGTGAAGAAACTAAGGCTCTAAGAGGGTAATTTAAGGTCCTAGTCATCAGTACCTTCAAGATTGAAACCTAGCCTCTTTCTGCCGCCTCCTTAAAGGAGGGAGGATTTTGAATAGGCAGGAATGTGGCTCCCAGAGCCGACCATGTTCTCCTGCTATTTCCCTCTTTCTAAATTTCTATTTGCCTCTTGAGACCCACTGATCAGTACATTACACTAAACACAAAACACAGAGGCCTACCCATTCTCATTATAACCGTAAAAAACCTGTACATAGCACAGCACCCATAAATTTCCCTAATAAAGCAAGATTAATAATTTGGGATGTGAGCTCTGTGAAGAAAAGACCAGGTTTACAGAGAAAAGTTTAGCATGAATATTGAAAATACACACACAAAATCACAAGTATGGTCCAGAAAGTGTCCTTGACACAAAACACCCACATTTGACAGATAGACAGATAAATGCTTGGTACTGTACTGGTGTCACACTGGGGCCAAAGGGAAGTACTCCCTTCCTAACTTGGGTTATAACATGAACCCCATGAGGGCAGTGATGTTTTCACTGCCAGATCCTCCTTAAGTAGAACAGTGTCTGAACTTGATAATCGTTTGTTGCACTCGTGAACACATATCTTTACCTCCTGTCACTGCAGTCCCTCAGAGCCTCTTACCCCTTCCAGTATGACATTTATCCCCCATTTTCTAGTGGTCCAAATCTCTAAACACTTTCCTCAAATCTTTACTCCATCTTCTTTTTTTTTTTTTTTTTTAGCAGAACCAGGTTTAAAACAAATGAAATATTTTTACTGGCTATATGTATATTTATAGTTTAGAAAGGAAAACACAAACAACTCTTAGAAATGAGTTAAAATGAAGAGAAAAAAACATATGGTAAATGCATCACATTCAATTCTTATCAAATGCAGACACATATACACTGAAATCACAGCAGCTGTGTTTATTTCATAATTTATGCATTGGAAGAAAAATTAAGTAATGCAGTATGTTTATTTTCATGTCAATTTGAGGTCAAGTTTAAAATATAACAAGAGTTTGTCTACATGTATTACCTCTTTTCCTAGAGACTCTTTAATATTTAAATACAACCCACATCCCTAACTGCCAGCCCTCTGTCACATCAGAGCAGTAGTGAACCTCTCATACATTGCGTGTTGACAGAATGCTATAAAATGTTCTAATCAATGAAGGTGAAAAATAAATTTGGTAGGAACAATCTCAGCTTTGTTGTATTCCACAAGAAGACCCACATTAAAGGAAATAAACGCATCACATGCAATAGTGCACTGGGTTGCTATGGTAACAGACTACATGTTTTATATTTACTTTCTAATAGTGGTACGAATAAGTTATTACAAACAAATAATGTCAACACTCACTTCTCTCTGATCATATAGAGGTCTCTGGGATAAATTGTATTTACAGTTCAAGGAATTCTCATTTATTAGCTGGTCCTCTTCTTGTCTTTTCTAGAAATTATAATTTAAAAACATTAAATGATTAATATTTGGTATTAGGGTTAAATTTGCACTGTCATTTAACTCATGTAGAGATACTCCCAAAATGACAAAAGAAACAGAGTAACCACAAATGCCAATTTAAACATTTGAAGTATTGGATGTGTGTGTATGTATATGTTTAGGTGGCAAGAGGTTGCCATGGGGAATGAGGACAAACAAGGAGTTTAGAAAAAATATATTTGGTTTTACTAACTGGGCACACAAACGAATCTACTTTCTGAAAGCAGTATTAATGTGAACAGTTAAGAAATACCTACTATCATGAACTATATACTCTAGGGCTGTTTCTATGTTTCAATAAACCTTGATTTTCCTATTTATTTGAAAACATAAACTGAGCATTGCCACTGAGTACATTTAAATCACCATCAATTACTGTAAATAGAACTCCAGCCACCCTCTCCCCATTCTGTTACATAGAGGCCTGGCTTTTCCAGAGTCTCTATGACCTTTCTACCCTTCCCAGCCTGTCATCCTCCAGCCACTTGGAAAATTAACAGCCTGACAGAATAGTCATGTCTCTCACTATGGACCAACAGAGCACCGATAATGAGGCGCTTCCAAATCAAGTGAACAGAAATCTAATTTGTGGTTGTACCTCTATCATATTAGGATAAGACTGCAGGCTGCATGAGAGACAATGACTCTCCTAAATGGGCACCTTGGTCACCCGGTGGGTCCTTATACCAGCTTGCAACTTTCTCTTTGGGACTAATTGAAAGAAACATGCATATATTATCTGCCCATCCACATATATTCTTTGTCTAATTTAATGTAAGAGATGTGGCTCTTTATGTTACATTTGATAAATAGGTTTTCTGCAATTGTTTTTTTTTTTTTTAATTAGAGAAGTTCTTCTTTAAAAGCCATAAAAATATACCTTTACTGACATCTTTTATTGCAAATAGTTCATATTCAGTGTCTTCCCATTGAGGGGAACCACAGAGTCATCAGGAAACAGATTCTGTAGAAAAAAAAGTGGGGGGGAGATTTTACCTGTACTGTCACACAGATTTTTACCCCAAGTGTGTAGGTATGCAAACATGATATCTAGATCACCACAATGATAAAAGCCAGGTTCTGAAGATTTTCTTTCTTTTTTTTTTTTTTTTTTTTTTTTTTTTTGCTACAGCAGACATTAGCTTGTCTCAGACCTTTATCTTCTATTCATAAACACTATCCAGACTCAATGGAAATGCTTATGTGAATATCTATGTAGGACACTGTGTATGATAGTTCATGTTCTCATTAAATATAACTATAAATATATAACAATAGCCTGGCTGGTGTAGCTCAGTGGATTGAGCGCGGGCCTGGGAACCAAGAGACCACGGTTCGATTCCCAGTCAGGGCACATGCCTGGGTTGCAGGCCAGTTCCCAGGAGGGGACCCACGAGAGGCAACCATACATTGAGATTTCTCTCCCTCTCTCCTTCCCTTCCCCTCTAAAGATAAATAAATAAAATCTTTAAAAAAATATATATATATAACAATAACCAACTGTTCCATTGGCAAAAAAGTTCATTCAGTTCTTTTCCATAAGCTAGCTCTAGTAGGGCTTGGTTGTCTTTAACTTCACTCAAAACAATTTTGTTGGATTGTATTGTGACACTGTCATATCAGTGTACATTAAAAAACTTATCAAAATTGGTGAATTTTTGTGTAGCTATTTTAATATAGAAGATGGAAGAAAATATGCAAGTTTTTGGCACATTATGCTTTATTATTTCAAGAAAGGTAAAAAAGCAACTGAAACGCACAAAAAAAAGATTTGTACAGTGTATGGAGAAGGTGCTATGACTGATCGAACCTGTCAAAAGTGGTTTGAGAAGTTTCATGCTGGAGATTTCTTTCTGGACAATGCTCCACAGTAGGGTAGACAGGTTGGAGTTGATAGCAATCAAATCAAGACATTAATTGAGAAAATCAATTGTTATACCACATGGGATAGAGCTACATACTCAAAATATCCAAATTAGGCACTGAAAATCATTTACACCAGCTTGGTTATGTTAATCACTTTGATGTTTGGGTTCCACATAAGTTAAGTGAAAAAAAACCTTGACACTATTTCTGCATGTGATTCTCTACTTAAACATAATGAAAACATTCCATTTTTAAAACAAATTATGACAGGTGATAAAAAGTGGGTACTGTACAATAATGTGGAATGGAAGAGCTCTTGGGGCAAGTGAAATGAACCACCACCAACCACACCAAAGAGCAGTCTTCATCCAAAGAAGGTGATACTGTGTATATAGATTGGAAGGGAGTCCTCTTTCCTAGAAAAAACAAACAATTAATTCCAAAAGCACTGCTCCCACTTAGGCCAACTGAAAGCAACACTTGACAAAAAGTGTCTAGAATTAGTCAGCAGAAAACTCATAATCTTTCATCAGGATAACACAAGACCACATGCTTCTTTGACAACCAGGCAAAAACTGTTACAGTTTGGCTGGGAAGTTCTGATTCACCCACCTTATTCACCAGACATTGAACCTGCAGATTTCCATTTATTTTGATCTTTACAAAATTCCATTAATGGAAAAAATTTCAATTCCCTGGAAGTCTGCAAAAGGCACCTGGAACAGTTCTTTGCTCAAAAAGAGAAAAAAATTGGGGAAGATGGAATTATGAAGTTGCCTGAAAGGTGGCAGAAGGTAAAGGAACAAAATGGTGAATATGTTATTCAAAAAGTTATTGGTGGAAATGAAAAATGTGCCCTTTGTTTTTGCTTTAAAACTGAACAAACTTTTTGGCCATCCAGTTTATTTTTCATATAAATAAACTGGTACTGTCACAGAGCATAAGATTTAGGTAGTTGTCCTTTCCTGTGACAAGTACAAACACTGCAACTATAGCAAATATAGTCTTGCTAATTGCTCCTTCCACATAAGTGTGTGAGGGCGGGGCAGGGGGGGGCGGGGAATCCTGACAAACAATTAAGATGCTCATAAACAAGTCCAAACGTTGATATATGCATTTCAGCCACATGAAAGCACACTACACTACTTCCTGTACTCACATATCTCTACTGACATGGGTAGTTCATTTGCTTTCTTCAGGCCTAAACATGTCTCTACTATATAATACCACTGTGCCTGCAGAGCTCCTAATACTTGTTTGAATTCCCTACCTTATTTCAGGGCCATTGGCCATAGAGAGACCAGAGCTTAGCTTGTCCCACCTAGCCCCACAAACCATTGTATAGCTTCCACTTAGTTTTCTCTTCTTCTTTTTAAAGAACATGCCCTTTCTAAATGTGAAATTTTTTCCATTTTTCTTTTAAGCCACATTTGTTAAACACTATTTATATTAACTTCTACAAATAAGCCATTCTAGAAAAAACCATAGCCCCCTATTTCTTCCACAATCCCTTTAGTGCTATTAACTTCACTCATAAAGTATTTATACGGTTGTCATTCATATTTTCTATGTGCAATAATTTTGTTTTGTATTAGTTTTGTCTCCCCATTTAGAAGGTAACCTACTTAATGAATGAGGTCTATTTCCTCTAAAAAGCTTTCCAAAACTTAATTAATGGATGCTTGATGATTATGTTAATTATGATGGTATTTACATTCAAGGGCAGAGAAGGTTAGAGTCTTTGTGTTTTGTGATACCGATCTAAGTAGTGATTGTTAATTTTTGGGGGTGATACGCCCTCCTGAGAAGCTGATAAAATCTATAGGCTTTCTCCCAGAAAAATAGCACAAAATGACAAAAAAAATTTGCATACCACTTCAGAATATGGACCTTGGAATACGATCCCTAACCTAAAATGACGTCAATTATCTTATTAAATTCCCCAAAGCAACAAATGCATTATAATTTTCTAAACTGGCATGTTTCTTTGGTGCATCTAGGAGGACAGAAAGTTGCAGCAAATAGTTGAGATGTGATTATTCACAAAGTTTACAGAAATGATAAACATGTAACAGAACTCCAAGGGCAGGCTGATAAAGGGGACCCGCTGTCCCTGAGTCTTAGCCAATCTTGGGTCTGAGCTGCAAAGACTGCCTTTGTCCAGAACAGCAGTTTAGGAGCAAAGTAATAAACTCTGGAAGACAAGCTGATAAGGGCACAGGGCCCAGGCACCCTGGTGGCAGCAGAAGAGAAAGAATGCCAGGATCATACAGAGAAACTGTAGGGCTTGGAGCTCTGACCTCTCACCTTTCACAACTTCTGTCCTCAAGGAAGGGCACATGTGCAGCTGCATGAAATCATTGATGCATGTGACTGACTCACAGATAAGGAAACGCTGGTGTCTGTGCTCCATTTCTTCTTTAAGACATTTTGCATCTTAAATAGGCTTACTATTAAGGACGAAATTTACTTAGAATAGTAAAAAATTACATTTCCACTTTTTTTATTCATTTCAATTCAAGGTGAATTTTTCATTTCCAAGAATAATCTTAACCTGAAGGAACCTTTCAAGTCACCAGTCAGACCACTTTCTAATCTTCTTTTCAACACCCTTCTCAGACAGTCTTTAAAAATTAAATTTGCCCTGACTGGTGTGGCTCAGTTGGTGGGAGTGTCATCCAGCAAACCAATAGGTCAACGGTTTTTGATCACCAGTCGGGGCACATACCCAGGTTGCAGGTTCATTCCCTAGTCGGAGTGGATACAAAAGACAACCAATTGACGTTTTTCTCTCACATTGATGTTTCTCTCCCTCTCTTCAGCCCTCTCTAAAACAAACACACCTCTCATCCTTCCTCTCTCTCTAAAAGCAATGAAAAAAAAAGGTCTTCAGGTTAGGATAAAAATAAGATCAAATTCAACTATTCAGGTGATTCTTTTTCATCTTTTAATCTTTACTATATCCTTCTTCACTATTCTTATATCTACATGTCACCTTATGACTGAGAAAGGAAAGGGCCATATGCCAAACAAGGGAAATGTAGAAAGTAGAAGGAGTTAAAAAAAAAAAAGCAATCTATCTCTATTTGTTACATAATCACTGTTTGCCCAACTCTTCCTTCACTCTTCCCAGTGCCTATTTAAATTGAGGGTCCAAGTATTCTACGTGTTCAAATACATTTAAGACTATTGGCTGCCCTAGCTGGTGTAGCTCAGTGGATTGAGTGCTGGCCCATGAACCAAAGGGTCTTCAGTTCAGTTCCCAGTCAGGGCACATGCCTGGGTTGCAGGCCTGTCCGCAGTGGGGGGTGTGAGAGGCAACCACGCATTGATTCTCTTCCTCTTTCTCCCTCCCTTCCTCTCTGTCTAAAAATAAAATCTTTTAAAAAAAGACTATTGGTCACAGAGGTAGTGACAAGGTACATGATTCTGAAGATCAAACACCATTTGCTATGAGTCCTCCTCTTCCACTGCTGAAAAGCATCACATGATCAATTAATTGCATGGAATTACTAACATCAAGTAGAAACACCTGAAGAATTATTCATATATGTTATAGTGGACTTTTTATTTGTAGCAAATAAGCACAATTTACCTACTGGAACTCCAGGAAACCCACAAAGCTTTACTAGTTGAAAGGTAAACCTTTGGGATCATAGTAACTCAAGTAAATCAAGGTCAGTGTTTGTTGAATATCAATTTCCCTCAGTTTGTAAGAACTGTAATAGCTTAGTTTCTTTCCCATGGCTTCAACTTTTCACCAAATCTTTCATTTTAAAAGTGAAGATCACAAGTGATCCCAACAGACTACAAAGTATCAGGTGGGTTACTTAAAACTTGTGGAGACATAAACCCTGTGTTATTTAGCTTATTAACTACTCTGGTCTGAGATTGAAAGTCAAAAATGGTATCTTCCCTGTACAAGATGGCTTTCTGTTAACAAGTCACATTTCTCCCTTTCTCTTACAATGATATAACTCTGTCTCAGTAAGTTAAAGTTTGGTGCCAAATTAAAAATTCTTTTCTGCCTCCTCTTCCTATTCTTTGTTTAGTGTAAGGCACTCATTGGCATATACCCAGTTTAAATAAGCAGCTTACAAAGATACCTGTTTCTGTTTCTATGATTGAATCTATGTTCTCAGCTGGAAGTGACAAACCTTATTTTCTATCAATAGCTTCTCCTCTATCAATGTTTCTGGATTGCTTCCTGGCCCCCATGCCCCTTTAGAAGTGGAGACCAATTTAATCAATTGCCCCTTACTGTCAGGACCAGCCAGCTTTTGCCATCTACCTTTCTTTGATCCCTTTTCCTGAGAAACTTATGAGGTCCCTCAGGCCAGCTACTGGAGTAGGGTTATCTAGCAGAGCTCAGCTATAATTCTTCATCAGATAAGCTATTTGAGGTGGGGTGGGGGAGCCCAATTGTTTTCAGTTGTATTTCCTCCTTATTCCTTTCCTAAAGCTTTATCTGAAGTTCTGGACCCATACTGACAGCTCAGAATTGTTTCCTTCAGAAGACTTTCATCTACTACTTCTCTCTTCTGCATAAATGAGCCTGGGGTTTCAGCAAATTGGTCTTAGATGTCGAATACCATGGTAAGTCCATTTCCAATGTGTTTTTCTACCTTTGTTCCAGAGCAGTCATCACTTGGTACACAGGAAGGGTTTTGAGTCACTATTGGACAAGTAATAGAGATGAAAAAGGAGACACAACTGAAGATCCAGATAAGATTTTAAAAGATAAAGGAGTTGCAACATTACTTACAATAGTCAAGATATGGGAGCAGCCTAAGAGTCCATCATAGATAAATACATTTTAAAAATGTGGTGCATATACAATGAAATATTATTCAGCCATAAAACGGGGTGACAAAATGGTTGAATCTTGAGGATATTACACTAAGTGAAATAAGTCAAAGAAAGACAATTTATCATATGATTTCACTCATATGTGGAATCAAAACAAACAAACAAAACCCCCCAAGCTCACAGATACAGAGAACAGATTGGTTATCGGGGTGGGCAAAATGAAGTAAGGTGGTCAAAGGTATAAACTTTCCATTATAAAATGAGTAAGTCAAGATGTAATATACAGCATGGTGACTGTAGTTAATTCTGTACTGTATTGTTGAAAGTTGCCAAGAGAGTAAATCTTAAAAATTCTCATCACAAGAAAAAAATTGTAACTATATATATAGTGATATATATTAACTACATTTATTGTGGTGATCATTTTGCAATATATACAGATATCAAATTATTATTTTGTATACCTGAAGTTAATATAATGCTATATGTCAATTACATCTCAATTTTAAAAGTAAAAAATAAATAAAAGGATGATGCTATAAAAAACTTTATACTAATAAAATTAAAAATGTAAATGAAATGTATAAATAGCTAGAAAATACAACTTATTAAAACTGACTAAAAAAGAACTAGAAAGCCTGAATAGTCTTATTCAGAAAGAAAATAATAAAAGTTGAGTTTTTTTCCCCACCAAGAAAACTCCAGCTCCAGGTGAATTTTCAGAAAAGTACTACCAAATACTCAGAGAGATGCTAATTGTAAATATTATATAAACTTTTCCAGAGGAGAGAAAAAGAGAGAATACCTCAAACTCTTTTCATCTTGATAGTCATGAAGTATACTTTCTAAATACAAAAATTCTTTAAAAATTAGCAAACTACCTCCAGTAACGATTAAACTAGATAAAGTTTGGGTTTATCTTGGGATTTATCTTGGGATTTGCAAGATTGGTTTATACTAGAACATCACAAAAGACATTTTCCAGGAGAGATCATATCTTAGGCCACAAATTAAATCAATATTTTAAAATACAGATACCATACAAAGCATCTTTACCCACCACTCTTGGATAAAGTTAGAAACCAATAAAAGAAGTAAAAATGGAAAATTCATAAGTCTGTAAAAATTAAACAACACATGCTCAAACAACCAGTGGATCAAAGAAGAAATTAGAGGAGAAATTAGAAAATACTTTAGTGAAAACAAAAGCAAAATATACCAAAACATATGGGACACAGTAAAAGCAGTATGAAAGGGACATTTTCACAAAACCAGAAACATTCCAAATCAACTACTTAACTTTACAATTTAAGGAACAAGAAAAGAAAAAAAAAACTAAACTCAAAGCTAACAGGAAAAAGGAAATAATAAAAACAAGAGCAGAGATAAATGAAATGAAGAAGAGAAAAACAATAGAGAAAATTAATAATCAAAAGTTCTTTGAAAAGATGAACAAAATTGACAAACACTTGGCTAAATGAACTAAGGAAAAAAGAAGATGCAATTTACTGAAATGAGAAATGAAAATGGGAAATTTACTATCAATTGCACAGAAATAAAAATATTTTTAGAAAGTACTATGAAAAATTGTATACCAACATATTGAATAACCTAGATGAAATGTAAAATTTTGAGAAACACAAAAACCTACCAAGACTTAACCACCAAGAAATAGAAATCTTAATAGACCTGTGAACTAGTAAGAAGATTGAATCAGTATTCAAAAACCCCTTTTTATTATATTTTATTGATTATGTTATTACAGTTGTCCAGAGTTTTCCCCTTTTGCCCCCTTCCACCCAGCACCCCCCACTCCCTCAGGCAATCCTGACACCATTGTCCACGTTCATGGGTCATGCACATAAGTTCTTTGGCTACTCCATTTCTTATAATGCACTTTAAGACCTCAGGGCTATTTTGTAACTACCTATTGTACTTCTTAATCCCCTCAAAAAATTCCTGACAAAGAAAAGCTCTGGATCTGATGGCTTCACTGATAAATTTTACTATTAATTTAAAGAACTAAAGCCATTCCTTCACCAAGTTTTCCAAAAACAATTGAAGAGGAAGGAACACTTTGTAACTCATCTATGAAGTCAGCATTATCATGACACCAAAGCTAGCCAGGCACACAAAAAACTGCACACCAATGTCTTTTATAAATGTGAAGCAAAAATCCTCAGTGAAACTCAGTAGCATATTAAAAATATTATACACCATGACCAAGTGGGATTTATTCCTGGAGTGCAAGGAGGGTTGAATACATAAAAATTGATCAATGTAATATGTCATGTTAACAGAATGAAGGAAAAATTTCACATGATCATTTAAACTGATGCAGAAAAAGCATTCCACAAAATTTAACACTTTCATAGTTTTTTTAAAAACCCTCAAAAAACAAGGAACAGGAGGAAACTACCTCCACATAATAAAAACCATATATGAAAAATCCACAGCAAATGTCATACTTAATGTTGAAACACTGAAAGCTCTTTCTCTAAGATCAGGAACAAGACAATGATTCTCACTTTTACCACCTCTATTCAACATAGTACTGAAAGTTCTAGCCTGAGCAATTAAGCAAGAAAAAAAATACAAGACATCCAAACTGGAAAGGAACTATTACAATTATCTGTTTGGAGATTATCTGATCTTATATATAGAAATACTAAAGACTAACAAAAAATCATTAGAGCTAATAAATGAATTCAGCAAAGTAGCAGGATACTACTACACAAAACTCAGTTGCATTTCTATACACTAACAATAAACAATGTAAAAAGAAAACTACAAAAACAATTCAATTTACAATAGCATCAAAAGGGTAAAATACTTAGAAATTAACTTACCCAAGGTAGTAACAGACTTGTACTATGAACATCAGAAGGCATAGCTGAAAAAAATTAAAGCTGACATAAATAAATATAAGCACAACCTATGTTTATGGATTGAAAGGAAATGTCGATATCAGTACTACCCAAAGCAATCTATAGATTTACCGCAGTCCCTCTCCACACCTCAATGACTTTTTTTGCAGAAATAAAAAATAAACCTATGCCAAAATTCATAAAGAATCTTAAGGTGCCTTTAATAGCCAAAACAATTTTAGAAAAAAAATAAGCAGCAAGATTCACACTTCTGTATTTCAAAGCTTACTACAAAGCTAAAGTAATCAAAACAGTGTGGTACTGGTGTAAAGACAGACATAGAAACCAATGGAATGGAATAGACAGCCTGGAAATAAACCCTCACCTATATGTTCAAATAATTTTGATAAGTGTATCAAGACTATTCATGGAGAAACAACAGTCTTTTCAACAAAGAGTGCTGAGAAAACTGGATATCCACATGCAAAAGAATAAACTTGGACCTGTACAGAGCACTGTATGCAAAAACTGATGCAAAAATGAATCAAAGACCTAAATATAAGATTTAGACCTATAAAACTCTCAGAAAAAAATGCAGAGCAAAAGCTTCACAACATAGGATTTAGCCATGATTTATTGGATATGACACCAAAGGTACAGGCAATGACAATAACAACAAAAATAGGCAAATTACACTTCATGAAAAACAAACAACATGATTCAAAAATGAGCAAAGGACTTGAATAGATATTTCTACCAAGAAGATATATGGTCAATAAATACATGAAAATATGATCAATACCACTAATCATTAGAGAAATACAAATCAAAACTACATTGAGATACCAACTTTTATCTGTTAGAATGGTTCTTATTTAAAAAAAAAACAGAAAATAAGCTTTAGGAAGAATGTAAAGAAATTGAAACCCTTATACACTGTTGGTGGGAAAGTAAAATGGGGCAATCCCTATGAAAAACAATATGGTGCTTCCTCAAAAAAAATTGAATTAACATATGATCTACTACTGGACATATACCCAAATTAATTGATTGCAGGGTCCTAAAGAGATATCTTTACAAGGAGTATAACCCATCTACTAATTACTATTTAAAAGTAGAGGAAGCTGTTCTGAATGAAGAGCACGGCCAAATCTCCACTTACCCAGACTCCCACTACCTGCCTGTAGCAGCAACAAAACTTTTTTTTCGTTTTAGTGGTATGATTGACAAATAAAACTTTAAGTCTTTGGTAGACTAATTTTTTAAATTATTTATTTATTTATTTATTTTTAAAGAGAGGGGAAGGAAGGAGAAAGAGAGGGAGAGAAATATTGATGTATGAGAGACACACTGACTGGTTGCCTCCTGCATTCCCCCAGCTGGGTACCTGGCCCACAACCTAGGCATGTACTCTGACTGGGCATTGAAGTGACAACCCTTTGGTTCATAGGCTGGCACTAAATTCACTGAGCCACACCAGCCAAGGCCTTTTGTGGACTAATTTGAAGCCCATTGCTTGAAGCCATCACCCTTCTCTCATCTGATGAAGAAGTCTCAGACTCATTCACATTCTAATCCAAATCACTTTCTCTGACCCATTTTGTACTCTATGCCAATATTCATTTACAGGTATCCAAGACTTCACAAAAAAGTCTGGCTGTCCATAAATTCCCTGAAATTGGAATAAAGAATGACTATGTATGTGTCTAATTTTTACAGGGAAAGTGGTCTATTACCAAAAAGTGTTGTGCCTGTTTCCAGCTCATATCACATCAAATTATACCGTGGTTTTATTTATTTATTTTTAATTTTTTAAATTTTTTTATTTTAGTTTTTCAGTACAGTTTCTATCCTTTATTCCCATTTTAGCCTGCACACCCATTCCTCCCCTCCTCCCTCCCCTTTCCAACCCCCCTAGTTTTGTCCATGTGTCCTCTATATTTGTTCCTGTAAACCCTTCCCTTCTCCCCTGAAATTCCCTCCCCTCTCCCCTCTGTTTTAATTCACACCTCAAACTCATGGCCAATTTTCCTGTTTTTCTTTTGCTTTCCTCTTGACTATTATTCAAGTCCTTTGTAAATACCTCAATCTAGCTCAGTTTCTGGATCTTTACACCTCAGTGTGGAAGATGACCCTGTCTGATTCCAGCCTTGGTAGCTAGACCCAAGTACAACCCACACTGTCACTGTTTTGTGTAATACACTTTACAGTATTCCACAGCTCAAAGCTTAAATGTATAGATGTATGTGTGTATGTGCCCATGAAAACAAAAATAATTTAAGCCTTCATGGCTTTATTGCTTGTATCCCTCAGAGTAAATAGGCCTACAACTTCATTTGGTTCCATATACTGCTAGTTTGTTTTTTAGCCAAACACTTATTCACACCTTCATGTTTATGTCAGTATATACAACCTTCAATAGCTCATTCAACTTTCATGAATTTCCTTCTAATTATTTCACTAAAGTGGTAGATTTAAACATTGATGTCTGATGCACTTGCCATTATCTTAGGTTAATTAGCTCATTTAGAGCCCAGCACTAATGTTTATTAGCAAAATCAAGTTTCAAGTTGGGAAACCAACATTCTTACTGAAGGCTAGAGGCTGAATTTCACAATAAGCATTTTCACAACTGTGTGCACTGGAAGACAAGTCTTGTGGGAGAAGGTAATGAGCAAAGCAAATTCATCAAGAGTATTAGAAAAATAAATTCACGTTCTACTTTGTAGGGTGAAAGAAGTGCCATCCTGTTTTTGAAAGAAAAAAATCAGATGGCATTTGATGCTTAGGCTATTTCTTTTCAGCTTACTTTAACCCCAATAATATATACTCTTATTAAAACTTTATTAAAGCTATGTTTCTTGCCAATTAGTGGACTGAGCTTAGGCTGTGAACTAAAGGATTGCTGATTCAATTCCCAGGCAGGGCACAAGCCAGGATTGTGGGCCATGTCCTCAGTGGGGGCAAGAGACGCAACCAAACACTGATATTTCTCTCCCTCTCTTTCTCCTTCCCTTCTCTTCTCTCTAAAAATAAACTATTTAAAAAAAGAGACTAGAGATAAAAATAAAATTAATTTTTATTTTTGTTTTCTTTATTTTATTTTAATTGCTGTTCCAGTACAGTTTTCTGTCTTTTACTCCCATCCCAGCCCACCCTTGCATTTCCGTCCCCACCTCCCTCCCATTTCCACCCCCCCTACTTTGTGTCCATGTGTCCTTTATACTTGTTCCTGTAAACCCTTCCCCTTTTCCCCTGAAATTCCCTCCCCTCTCCACTCTGATCACTGTCAGCCGGTTCTCTGTTTCAGTGTCTTTGGTTATATTTTGTTTGTTTGTTTATTTTGTTGTTTAGGTTCCAGTTAAAGGTG
>JAPYXV010000705.1:0-14883 GCA_028533065.1 Trachops cirrhosus | reverse complement strand
TGTGGGTTGGAGAGGGTGTTCAGGGTGGAGGGGAATGAAGGGGGGGTAATGTGACAACTATAATAGCATAATCAATAAAATATACTTTAAAAAAAGAAAAAAATACAACAGAAATATCAAAAAAATACTTGCTGGGCACCTACAACATATTAGGCACTTTGTAGAAATAGATACCAGAAAAGATTTTTTATTTATTATGATATTAATCATAATAGATCAACAGGCACTAATATTCATAACAATTTTTATTGCTTGTAAACAATAGGATTTACATGGAACTTTGAATAAATCTCTGTATTATAAAATTCTACATATTTTTGTTTGGCTAAACAAATCTGCCACTGAAATTTGCTATTTAAAAGTGCACAAAGATAGACACAAAGAGAAATGGACAGATAATAGACTTTTCTATATATGAAGGTTTTTTTCATTATTATTATGCAATTTCAAAAAAGGACTTGTATAATACTTTGGCATGAGCTTCTGTGAATAGAGAAATGCACATTTACAGATGCACATTTGTGTGTATGTGTGTCATATGTAATAGCATCACTATATATAATATCATTATATATCATAAGATTTACTTTTCACAATATTATTCTGAGAAAAAGATAAAAGAAAACATAAAAAAGATATTATTCTGAGATAAAATAATTTTCCAAAGGAAAAGGATTGAATATTTAGAACAACTTTGTTTCAAAGATAGAAATTTAGTGCCCTATCTCTCAGTATAATCTCCAGGTATATTTTTAAACACTGAGAGAAACCATAGACCTAGAGAATAACCTCATGAAAAGTACTTATCAGGATTGTCAGTGCCTGGGAGAAATGACATGTGTTCATTGATGGCAACCAGTTGAGAGGAATATTTGGAATCACCCTATCATGATTCTGCTCTTCCGTGGCTGTTCAAGTATTTATTGGTGTAGGATCTTATCGTGAATAATGATAGATTTGAATAAAAATATGTCAGGACACCTTTCTTTAGTTTAACAGTATTTCTGAGTTATGCTTTATGTCAACTCAAGATGTTCAAATGTTTACTCCTTGGTTTTGAAGTCTCTGTAATTTCTTGGAAACCTTTCCAATAAATGAAAATTAGAAAAGCTAAATAAAAATTCAATTGATTAAAATGAAAAAGCCCTTCTGAAACTAAATTTCAACTTATTATTCTTAAAAATTCAAAACAGATTTCTTAGCACTTGGCCAGGTGGAAATTCCCATCAGGTTCATCTAGCTTTGACTTCACTTTAACATTTTTGAACTTCTCATTTCAACATTATTATTAAGGAGCTGATGATCAAGTTAACTTTTAGGGAAAATCTTCAAATAAATTTTTTAGACCCTCCTTGTAACAACATTTGTTTTTCATCATTTTCTTTATGTAATGTAGCAAGAAAGCATTAGGTTATGACTGAAGGTCTTCCCTTTAAAGGTTTTTTTTAAATTTTAAATTCTAATACATTTTGCAATTTGTCAGTTATAATTTGTCAATATTCCTAATTGTAGACACATAAATGTAGTTGCCATTTAAAGATATATTTAGGTGTTATGAGAAATAATTCCTTCTTATGTAACTTTATAATTACTGAAGGTCACTTTTTTAACAATAGAGCAGTCAAGTGGAATCAATTGGAAGCTCTTATGTCTAACTTATGTTCATTAATGAGTTCATTCACTCAAAATACTTTTTGAGTACCTATGATATATTAGGCACTTTGTAGAAATAAGTATAAAGCTACAAACAGGCATATGTGGCCCTCATGGATTCTAGAAGGCGAGAACAACATTGAAAATACAATTTACAAATGAATTATTTGAGTGGTCTGAGTGGTCATGGAAGCGTCTTAAGGAAACAACAGTTAAGTTGAGGGTAGAGCTGGGAATTAGTCTGATGCAGCATGTTCTTGAGGATAGAAATGAGAGGTAAGATGATCATAACATGCACTTATAAAAGTGCTAAATAATGTTAAGTAATGCAAATTCCAAAACCAAAAATAAGTTGCTGAGGTCTAGTTAGTAAAGTAATGCAATTGTAGAACATGTCTAAAAAGTTGATCAGTGGTCATATTATGTAGGGTCATGATGTTTTTTATAGAAAAACTGAATTCTAGTTTCAGATATTTGCATTCTGATTATCAAATTTTCTTCTGCAGAGGAAATGAATTAGAGGCCAATAAAGGTGAATTCAGGCTCATCGGGTGGAAGCTGTTTTGTTGGATTGGTCAGGAAGAGAGAATATTGGCTTCATAAAGATTAGTGACCACAAGGATGGAGGAAAACAGACAGGAATGATATATAAAATGTGGAGATATATGGGTGAGGATGATGAATTGGATATTCCAACTGAAAAGCAGAAAGATAAGAAGAATATCTGTTGGTTTTGTAGTAAGAACAATTAGGCAAATACCTATGCGTTTGATGAGAAAATACATATGAAGAAAGATGACTATTTCCGTTTTGGACAGGATATTCCTGTCTTGCTCATGATAAACATAAGAAGAGACTATTGCACACACTGGTCTGAAACTGAGAAAATACTTAAGTAGGCAGAAAATTTTTGAAGTCACAGAATGTTGGTATTAATGGAAACCATGTAAGCAAGTACAGTTTCTTATAGGGGCCACATGGGAGATCATATAATGAAAATAAAGGGGAATGAAGTTCAAGTCCTAAGAGATGCCAATCTTTAATCAGTAGAGAAAATAAAATAGGCATAGGGGATTTAGAGATGTGGACTTAAAAGTAGGGAGACCTTGTATGATATCATTAAAGGTAAAGAAATGGGTATATCAAGAGAAAGGGAGCATTTCCCATTTCAAATGCTACTGAAAGACTTAGTGAGAATTGTGAAACACCCAATAACTCTTTTAATATAGAGGACAGGCTGACAGTGATCAGATGGGAGATGGGAGGGAATTTCAGGGGAACTTCAGGGGAGAATGGGAAGGGTTTACAGGAACAAATATAAAGGACATATGGACAAAAACTAGGGGGATTGGAAATGGGAGGGAGAAGGGGAGGGATGGGTGGGTGGGCTGGAATGGGAGTAAAGGATAGAAACTGTTCTTGAATAATGATTAAAAGTAAATTTTAAAAAAGAAATCAATGGTGACATTAGCAAGAACTACTTTGGTGAAGTTTTGGTGATGGAATCTAACCTAGAATGGGCCAAGTAGTGTCTGAGAGGTAAAGAAATTCTTTTAAGTAGTATGGCTATGGAGGTAAATAGAAAAGCCCATGAGGAAATTGACCAAATGTAAAGGCAGTTGGAAAGAATTGAGTAGAGAAAGAGTAGAAAATGAGACAGAAACGACTGCAAGAATGTGTAGGTTCGATGAAGACAAGATGGCTGCTCTCTCAAACACTGGAAAAGGACCACCCATGAGGGGTTAGAGCAGAAGATTCTGGCTTACAGATAAGCATAGGCTCAGGTTTGGCATCTAGAGCACTTTCACGTACTGTTTCAAAAATAAAGAGGGAATAAATGTGGCCCTCCTAGGAAAATTACAGGAGTCTGCAATATTGAAAAGGGAAGAATAGCAACAAAGAAATTCTCCACATAAAATAACCAAGCAGTATTTGCTCCCACCTAGAGCAGGATCCCAGATGATTGTTCCAATGATACCAAACTTCCTGTCTTTACCCATAGGTAACCACGATGAATTCTTAGTTACTGAGCTTGGGCTGCTATAGCAAATACCGTAGACTACATAGTTTAAACATTTGTGTCACACAGTTCTGGACTGGAAAGTCCAAGATCAAGGTGCAGGCAGAATAGGTCTCTGGTGAAAACACTCTTCCTGGTTTACAGATGGCCCTTCTTTGTATCTTCACAGGACAAAGAGGAAACACTGTGTCCTCTCCATCTCTTTAAAAGGGCACTAATCTCATTGATGAGGTCTCTACCTTAAGGACCTGATTATCTCTCAAAGGCCTAACCTCCAAATACCGTCATATTGGGGATGAGCGTTTCAGCACAGAAATCTGGGGGGGGGGGGCGTGTCACAAATATTCAATTCATAAGAGTATCCCTTACCAACATTGGCTGGACATTGCCTTAGAATTTTCTTGGAACAATGTACTGAGCAGTAACTACCGAATATTTAGAATTAGCATGGGATTAATCCCATTCTAATTAATGATGGTAAAATTTTTTGATCCTGAATTCATACTATAAATTAGATTTCTTAGACTAAACATAATATATACAAATATATTTACTTATATTTATACAAGTCTACATTATGAAACATCCCAGAATGGAGATGTAAAAACGAAAATATATAAGTGAACAAACAGAGGAATATTAACACTTTTCCCTGTATATCTAATTTTGCATGTACTTTGGGGTACATCTTCTCCATGTGATTTGGAAACTACTGGAACTGATGAGGTTCTCTTCGATACATATACCATGCTAGACTGTCATTTATATACTACTATGTGACTGTCTGAAGTCATGCATGAAAATTGCAATTATTGTACTTTCTGTTAGTAATTGATATAGACATTGAAATTTGCAGCCACTTTTAACTAATGTTCTTGGTGTTGGAGAAAAAATCATCTGTGATTGAAAATTTCCTGTTAAAAATAGCACTGACAGCTCCTTCCAAAATATCCCTTTTAAATGATACCAACATGTCATGATTTATCTATTTTTGTTCCACGACACATGTATGGAGATTAAAGTGCTTTCAAAGCATCATGTTGCTACAAAACACCTCCCGTATGGTCAAATTCATTTTTAGATTCCAGCCTCTTTTTTAGGATACATTTTTTCTATTTTGATAATCTTTTGAAACATTAACTTAGATTGTTTGCAGTCATTTCACATAGGACACCAGCTGCTTTTAGTTATGATGAGTCAACAATTTTGAAAATATTTGAATTTGAGTAGAAACATAGTTTGCATTTGGATTTCAGTTTTATTTGTTGCAAAATATTATTTCATATCCACTTTTTGAGAGCTTGAATGAAAGAAGAAAATAATGCATACTCTATTTAAAAGAAAATTTATATTTTATTGCAGATTTTATTACCAGAAAGATAATTAGTCATAGTTCTGCTACAGAAAGCTTAAAAATTAATTATATTTTATATGTTGCTTAAGTTTAGACACTCATTTTCCACCATCTATGAGAATACTTTTATATGTAATTTTGTCTTTCATCTTTATTTAGACAGGAAATGAGATTACATAACAGCTCTCAACCAACTTGAAGTTACCATTGAAGAAACATCTAAAAGTCAAAATTAAGGTCCTGTTGCTAACCCAAATTCATCAACTAAGAAATTAACTCTATTCTTTTATATATAAATTTTTAGAATTACATTTTTGTTTTTATAAAAGTGATATATATGCATTATAAAAACAAGTCATTTAAGTGATAGAAAGAAAAAAGCAAAATATCACTCAAATCTCTACCAGCCCTCCAGGCCTTCCTTTATGTAATTAATGAACAATTTCCTGAGGATCTTTCTATGGGCCCCTATAAAAGGATATCATAGATCAGGGAAATGATAAATAGATGACTGATAGATAAATAATTATGACAGTTGAATTATTATTTTAATGAAAAGTGCCCACTCTCACTGTACTGAAAATGAACAGAAGAAAAAGAAAATACTATTATAACAAAACGTACAATATGCTATATACTGAAAGATGGTTTTACTAGAAGTTAAAAAAAAAAAGAAACTGAAATGAACCTGAAAGAATTAGTGGTTTCAGATTTCTATTTTTAATCACCAGAGAAGTGAATTTTAAAAGAACTTTGTGTATATATACACATTTTCCCACCTATATGTATATATTGAGAGAGAGAGAGAGAGATCAATTGATCTATCCAGAAAAAGTCCAGCCATTGTTAATATAACAAGAACAGTTTGCAGGACATCAATGTAACCTGGAAGCCAAGGAGAGTGGACTGGAATGCACATGTGTGAACAATTATGACTTCATTGTACTAGTCAGTGGGGACAGTAGACGCTGCTGAGTGAGCATCTGTTCGGTGTGGCCATTGCATTTAAAATGACTGAGTGAGGAGAGCAACGAATCTGCACAAATTTTGCATTAAGCTTGAACATTCCTCTGTTGAAACTATTGGGATGATTCAGAAGAGTGCAGCTATGGGAAACTGTTCATTGGCAGCTTCATCAGGACAATGTGCCCACTCATGCATCACATCTCATACAAAGTTTTTTGGTGAAACATCAAATCACCCAGAGGACTCAGCCCCGCTACAGCCCAGATTTGGTGTCCTGCAACTTCTGGATTTTCTCAAAATTAAAATCACCTTTGAAAGGGAAGAGATTTCAGTCTGTCAATGAGATTCAGAAAAATACAACAGGGTAGCTGATGACAATTGGAAAAACTGTGTGAGGTCCCAAGGTGCCTAGTTTGAAGGGGTTTGAGGTGTCATTGTCCTATGTACAATGTTTCTTATATCTTGTCTCGTCTTCAGTAAATGTCTCCATTTTTCATATTACATGGCTGGATACCTCTGGACAGAATATATATATATATATATATATATATATATATGAGTGCTGAAATAATATCTATAACATATTATCTATTATATATTATTATATAATATAGATTATCTAGATTATTATATTATATAAATTTATCTATTATGTATCATATAAATAATCTATTATATATATTATCTATATATGATATTATATATTAGAGTGCTGAGATAATTTTTTACCAGTTGTAATTTCAGACAGTACTGGTTGCCTGCTGCTACAAAATATGAATCAACTACATAGTAGCACTTTCTTCTCCCTTCTTTTCTCTTTTTACCTGGTTTTGTTGCTTATACTCTTTCACTTCGTTAAGGTTTATGCTATTGATATTTTCTTCTTTCTCAATTCCCATAAAAGTTTAGTCTTGATTTTATGTTTTTAAACATTTTAATGCTTTGGTTGAGCAATTTTCAACATTGACTCTTCATTTTTAGGGATTAAAAAATATCTTTTCTAATTAGCTGAATTCCATCCTTGAATCTGTTGGGTTTTTTTTTAAAGAAGGATTTCTGACCACTGTGTTCTCTGTGTTCCACTATATTTGAAAATGTCTGACAGCTTCTTTTATATTTGAAAACCTTTTCTGGACATACTGTTTTTAAGTCAAGCTGTCTTCTCATTAGAACTTCGCACTCCACATGTTGTGAGTTCCGGCACTGACTGTCATGCCATAGATCCAGGCTAGCCTGTCTTTTAGTTCTTATACAGAACATGCTTTTCTACCTAGATGGCTACATTCAAAATGTATCCCATCTGTGTCCATGCAGACATTTTTCCTCTCTGTTTCTTTTCCTTTGATAGTGTCCTTAATTTTTAGCTTGCATAATTAACTGAACAAGCCAGAGACAATCATTATCTCTACATACCATTCAAAATATAGAAACTTAAATATTTCAGCACTGGTCACCCATCTTTTATCTAACTTGGTGTTATTGTCCAATATTTTATTTTAGTATTTTTCGTCTCTCAAATTAGTCATTACTATTTCAAAGTAATAGTAACAATTATAATAGAAATAGTAAGAGCTGTAATGTGTTTACTTTATGACAGGAACTATTTTAGGATCTTGGCTTGTGTTAACTCATACACTCCTCATAATACTTATCTCTCAAATATGGAGACTGACATATTGCCAAGGATCATACAACTAGCTAGTGACTGAATGGGATTTAACACACAGGCATGCCAACTCCAGAAAAACATGTTCTGAACCACTACTCTACTGTTTCTTTGAATCTACTGCTTATACTATAAGGTTGTTTTAGATTTACATTGTTGTTTATCCATTTCTTTCTCACCATGTCCTCGTGTTTATCATTCTTTCTTCTGTGTTCAGTATTCTTTGCCCTGAAGTTCACCATTGACAGTAAATTTTGCAATGTTTGTACATCTGAAGATGTCTGTATTTTTTCTTCTCCTTTAATTTAATGTAACATTCTGAATTTTTCCTAAAATTTGTGAAGGTGCATGGTGCATTATTTTCTAGGTGTCACTGTTTAAAAAGTCTGCCATCATCTATCTTTTCTCTATCTTGGTGTATATCAGCTTGGGTTGCCAAAATATTATAGACTGGGTGGCTTTAAAAACAAAATTTCTTTTTTCACAGTTCCAGAGGCAAGAAACCTGAGGTCAGATACCAGCAGCTTTGGGTTCTGGTGAGGATTCCTCTTGGCTTGGAAATGGTCTCCTCACTTTGTCCAAATATGTCCAAAACAGTGTTTATAAGATCTATGCATTTCACTGTGATGTATTCAGGCTTCAGTTGATAGTTATTTTCTTGCTTGCAACAGATTTTTCCTAAATTTAAATGTTCTTCTCTTCAGTTCTGTAAAAGATTTATTTTAGTTTATAAAAAAATGACTCTCCTTTTACTCTAATTGGAATTCCAGTTGAATGTTCTTTCTCTCTAGGCTTCATGTCTCCTAAACTTACTTTTATTTGCCATCTCATCATTTATATATACTACATGCTAGGTAATTTTTTATATCTGTCTTGTACATTAACCTTCTTCTACAGAAAGTGGAAATAACCTTGATGACACAGCTGTGCTACTAATCACCCCTGTGGCTACTCAACTGCCGTGCTTTGTTCTTTTGTGAGATAATTGTCTTATGGTTTAAGTCACTTTGTAAATTTTTTTACTAATAGTCAAAGCACCTTTCATGACTTAGAATCTGTTTGTTTTCATTCCTCAAATGTCCCCACTTGTGCCTTGATTGTAAGGCCATATGGGTGTCAGCTTTCAGCCCACCTTTCATGGGTGAGCGTTTCAGCCAGGGATTGTCTGTCTCTAACCAAAACACCGCACACATTTTGGAATGGTGTTTGCAAATATGGGAAATAAGTGGCATTTTCAAGTTATAAATCTCTCAAGGTTAAGTTCAGGATGTCAAAAAACAGTCTTTAATATAACAATATAAACACGAAAATTATGTAAGCTCAAAGAAGAATGTTATAGCATCGTATTTCTTAGAAGGTCCTAAGAGTTGGACTCAAAGAAAGTGAAATAGATGGGTGGGGCAAATTGCAAAGAAAACTAAAACTAGAAGTAAAAAGTAAAGGTTAAAAATGAATTATAATACATATGAAACATAAAGTTAAATGCCACTTTTATAAAAATGAGGACACCCGGGGTGTCAAATACACTTCTGTTTCTGTAAAACCGTATCTGTAGTCATTTTAAAGTTTTTCTGAGAATTGAAGTTATATAATATGGTTAATATGTTTAAGAAGAGTAATTGGTCATCAGTACTACTACAAACACTGCTAATAATAACTAACATTTACTGACCACTATTCAGTGAAATAAATCTTTTTATTCAATCATATTATTCTTATCAATCCTATGAGGTAGGTGTTTTTACTGTAACCATTTTATGGGTGAAAATAAATTGTTACAATTTTATTTTTGTATATAAGTCAGTGGTGCAATAAATCGACTCAAAATAATCTGATACATCATAAAGGGAATGGACATGATATAACCACGGCTTCGTTCTTCACCTGATCCTTGCTCTATTAGTCATTTCATATTAATTATTCATTTTTTCAATGGCTTTTTTATTTTGTACTATTTGTAGTTTCCATGATAATATGACTGTTTTTTGGAAGGACAGCTTATTGAGGGACAGGAGTGAAAATTAGAATGCTGTTGTAAAGAATAGCTGGTGCCTTTGGCAAGAATTCCAAGAGGTGTCACAAACAGTAATAGAAACTTGGAAAATGACGATTAAACTTAAGGCAAAAGAAGTACTCAGGGCTCCAGTAATAACTACACTGCACAAGCTGCCCACACGGAGGAGATTAATGTGCTCTTCTCAGGCTTAAACAGTGATGGTACAAAAGGAAACGGTTTAACCTCTAGCGATAGAAATTTAGGTTACGTTTAGGGAGAAATTTGTAGGGTGAAAGGTGTTAAGTACTGGAATGAGTACAAAGAGAAGTTGCCACATAATCTACTTTCCTGAAGGTTTTTAGAAACAGTATACTCTCTCATTTCTCTGACAGTATTTAAACTTAAGCAATGAACTAAGTGGCCTTTCTAGTTTATTTCCAGCCTTGTAATTCTGTAAAGAAATAAAATATTTCTTCAGAACTATTCATAAATTCCATTAAGCTGCAGTTTAGCACTCTCAACTGGAAACTAATTGCTAAAGATTTCTGCTAAATTTTATGACTTTATAAATAAAACTTTAACTCCTCAGTGGCTGTAAAATTTTGTGTTTTAAGACTATTAAGTAAAACTCTCTTAATTATAGAAGTCAACATTTTTTCCATGAGATATTCAAATGGATTTGATTTATAGATTTCTGTTGGAGACAATGTTACGTTGTAAGAAGCCTGTTTCTTTAACTGAATATTTATTATGTCTATTCTTAGATGAAAAGGTATTAAGCCCCAGAAAGAATTAAAGACAATGTCCTTAGTCTTCAGAAGAAAGACCGAGTGAAAATGTCTTACAGTAAATAAAAAGTGTTGGAACTCCGTGTGAGTAACCACGATGAGAGGAGATAGTGCAAAGGAGCAGGAACGCCTTCCAGCTGGCATCTGTGTTCTCAGGCCCACATGCATGTGAGAAATTAGGACGGCTTGCTTGAAAAAAGATGAAATTTGAACTTGTCCTAAACCATTAGTATTTTTCATTAAAATGAAATTAAAAAATAATGTCAAAAGCAGCATGGTTCTAGAAATGAGAGACGTGAGTTTTTTGAAAATCTTTATGTACTTCATAGATCTGAAATGTTGGCTGCAAGGGAGGGGTGAGAAGAGAGATGTAGCTAAGGGTTGGATTGTGAAGGAATTTCAGTATCAAGCTATGTGAGACAGACTGAAATACATGGGATTTGAAGTTAATTTTTAAAAACAAAGACTTTTTAAAAGGTGAAAGTATACAATGACATTTATGTATTGGGTCTGTAACACTCAAGACTGTATGAACAATGTTTATGTTTGAGAGTCAGGTTAACCATTTACAAATTATCATAAAAGTTTGTTTTTACTTTCTTAGGAAGGCTAGAGCCTGCATAAAATAATTTCACAGACCTAGAGAAGACTAGTATTTTTAAAGTTTAAGTTGGGCACACTTGGAAATGTGTTATTAAATTTAATTCATAACTGATTCTAAAAAATTGCTACTGCTAGTAATCAATGATAAGTACTGATAGTGCAAAAATTAAAATATAGAATATTAACATTATTTAAAATTAAGTATCTATACTATATTACACTATTAATATTCTATATATAATAGTACATTATAGATATTAGAAGAGAGAAGGAAAAAAGGATAAAATCTTTGACATTAGATTAATTTTAGGTTTTAATCTTAATGCCAATATTTCCAGCTTTGTAAAAAAAAGAAAAGTCAACTTCTGTTTATCTAATTTTTAACTGCTGGGGTAGAACTAATAAAATCTAACCCCCAGGAATTTTTTAAGGATCAATTGAAACAACACATGTAAAACAGATTTTAGCACCTGCTCTTGTGCATATTTGTAAAGTACAGTAAGATTTCTTAGGGAATTCTTCACAAAGGGAAATATAGATCATACATGCTGAAGAGAAACATTATGAGAAAAAGATGATAATAAAAACAGAAATGTCTTGCAACAATAGCCTGAGGAATTACACAGGAGAGGAATTGAAGCATTGATTATTGCAGGCAATTTTCTACTTGAAAATCGTAGCTTTTTATCTTCCATGTTCTTCTGAGCAAAGACAGTGCCTTTCACTTTTACAGTGCCAGCAGTAGGCTAGGTAATGCATTTTAACACAAAAATAGTTGTGTGGGTAAAATGATCAGTTATGCCAATATATAATCTAAGTCCATCCTTTGCAGAGGGAATGAAAATTTCCCCAAAGAATCCCACAAGCTCCAGAAATCTGGGACTTGATAATAGACAGAGATTACAGTCAGGAATATAGATACCAGTGGGTACTTTTGAACTGAAAGAGAATTGGTGATTTGATTCATGATTTAGGTTCAAAGAGCTAAATGGAAGTCCTGTTATTACGGATATCAAAGAATCTGATCTCCAAAGCTTTTTCACACAGACAAGGTAAATGAGGAGATATGACAGAGGATGGAATGGTTATGGAAATTTAAATGCCTGCAAAATTTTGTGGGGAGGATTAATTTTGTTATTAAATCATAAAGATTATTTGCTAATTTTTTGTTTACTCAATGAAATTCTTTTCTGGTCCCATGACCTATATTTATTTGCTAGTATTTGCTACCACAAATACATGATGATGGTGGCTGTCTGATATTTTAATCATGTTAGACTTTGCTAATAAATTCTAGGTGAAAGTTATTGTACTTACTTGCGTAAATAGTCTACAGCTAGTTTCTAATAGTGCTAGATGAAATATAACACTTATCTTCCAAATACTCACCAATACACACATGTACTACTACTGTTCTTACCACTACTACTACATACACGCATTTGAACATGGATCTGTTTCTGGGTTCTCTAGTTTATGTTTTTATTATATTTATTGTAGCAAGATTGGTTAATAAAGTTATAGGTTTCAAATGTACAATTCTATGATACATCATCTGTATATTGCATTGTGTGTTTGTTACCCAAAGCCAAATCTCCTTTCATCACCATATATTTGACCTCTTTAGCATTTCGTACCAACACCTCTTTTTCCCTCTGGTAAGCACTGTACTGCTGTCTGTACCCATGAGTTTTTGTTTGTCTTATTTGTTCATTTGTTGCTTTCAGTTTTGTATGCTTCATATGAGTGATAGTATATGGTTCTTGACTATCTTCATCTGACTTTTTTTGCTTACATGATAATCTCAAGATCCATCCATGTAGTGGCAAATGAAAGTATTTCATCTTTTTTATGGATGAGTAGCATTCAATTGTATATTCGTACCACATCTTTATTCAATCATCTATCAGAGGACACTTTGGTTGTTTCCACATCTTAGGCACCATAAATAGTGCTGCAATCACCTTAGGGGTACATATATCTTTATGAATAAATGTTCCCAATTTTTTGAGTAGATGCCCAGAAGAGGGTTGCTAGGTTCTCTATTCTATTTTATAGGTCCCCTTTTGTGTCCTTGCATCAGCACCATATGGTGTTACTGCAATCTAAAAGTGGCCTCTACTGACAAACACATCCCACCTTATTTTCTTCTCTTTAGACGTATGTTAAGAGGACTTAGCTTTTTGCATTTTAAAAAATCTACTTTCTTTATATTGGTGTAGTTTCCATAAAATAATATTCACTCATTTTAAATACATTTGATGAGTTTTCTATAAATTTATAATACCATATAACCAATGCCCAAATCAACATGTAAAACATCACCCCAAAAAGTATCTATATAATCTGCTTTAGTCAATTTTATCGCCACTCCCAAACTGGACTTGAAATTCTATCACTATAGACTAGGTCAGTGATTCTTATCCTTTTTAAGCTCATAGCACACATAAACTAATTACTAAAGTTCTGGGGCACACCAATAATATAATTTTGCCAATCTGACAAAAAATATTAACATTATTTGTATTCATTCATACCAGACAGTGACTGCTGTCAATTTTTTTATTTGACAGTCTAAGGGAAAAGAGGTCAGTGCCCCTGACTAAATAGTCAGGTATCACACGTTCTAAACAGTTTGTAGCACAGCAGTGTGCTGCAGCTCACTGGTTGAAAATCACTGCTTTAAAGTAAGGCAGTTATCCTAGATTAGCTCAGCAGGCCCAATGTGACCTCACAAGTATCCTCAAAAATATGAAGAAGACAGAAATGTCAGTGTAAGGCAGTGTCATTTCTGGCTTTGATAATGGAAGGGAGGCCATGAGCCAAGGGATGCTGGCAGCTTCAGAAGCCAGAAAAGACAGGGTAATGGATTCTCCCCTTGAGTTTCCTGAAGGGAACTGAGCCACAGCAACACACTGAGCCCATTGAGACCGATTTCAGACTCCAACCTCTAAAACTGCAGGAAAATAAATGTGTGCTGTTTATAGCCACCAAATGTGTAGTTATTTGTCATTGCAGCATTTACAAATTCATACAGTGACCAAGAATGTTTCCTCGGATATAACATTGTTTAAAAGTGAAAAACACCACTCGGTGCATTTTCATTCTTTTATTTGTTTAACCACATAGGATTTGAAAGTCATGTTTTTTAAAGAGACTATAAATATTCTCAAGCAAAATGGCACAATTGGGTGGCCCAAATACCTGGAAGAAAATAGTTCATGGAACTGAAATTCACCCACATCCATAAGATTGTCCTCGATTGTATGCTCTAAAATTCACCTGTATCCACAGGGAGACAAATCACAAGGTTGTGATTTTTTTCTAATTCCCCCCCAATTCTGTAGGTAATTATTAAATAATAATTTAAAATCAGAGTAGTTACCCCAAGAGTAGAAGATTTGGGAGTAAAGGCAAACTGCAAAGTAATAAAAACGTTGTTTGTGTGTGTGTATCTGGGGGAAGAGTAGGGCAGGAGAGCACCATGAGCAGAGGGTAACTGCGGCTGTGCCTGCCAGGGTGGGCGCTGGAAGGAGGGGTGGGTGTGGTCTTCAGTACACGGACCAAGCAAAGATAGTATGCTTTTATCTAAAGATCATTATCAAACACTCTGGGTCTGAAAACCAAGGACTCTGTAACTTCTCAGGAGGAGGAAAAGAAAACGCAGAGACAGAGAAGGAGAGAAAGAGAACATCCAGACTTCTTTGCTTGGCTGATTAAATCAGTAGGAGGAAGCTGTGAACACCTGGATACCAGAAGGAGACTATACCACTGAATCTCACCAGTACTCTACAACAGAGGTTCACACCATAAACCCAGGGAGCCAGAACAGATCAA
>JAPYXV010000704.1:0-14885 GCA_028533065.1 Trachops cirrhosus | reverse complement strand
AAAATAACCTCTTTAACAAATGGTGTTGGGTGAACTGGACAGCTACATGCAAAAAAAATGAAACTCGAGCACCAACTTACACCATACACAAAAATAAATTCAAGGTGGATAAAAGACTTAAATATAAACCATGACACCTAGTCCTAGAGGAGAACATAGGCAGGAAAATCTCAGATATTTCATGCAGAAACTTTTTTACCGACACGTCCCCTAGAGCAAGGGACATAAAGGAAAGAATAAACAAATGGGATCTCATCAAAATAAAAAGTTTCTGCATGGCTAAAGAAAACAGTATTAAAATAAAAAGAGAACCAACTGTATGGGAAAACATATTTGCCAATGATACCTCAGACAAGGGTTTAATCTCCAAAATATATAAAGAACTTACATGACTCCACTCTAAGAAGACAAGCAACCCAACTAAAAAAATGGGCAAAGGACTTGCACAGACACTTATCCAAGGAGGACATACAGAGGATCCAGAGACACATGAAAAACTGCCCAGTATCGCTAGTTATCAGAGAGATGCAAATTAAAACCACAGTGAGATACCACTTCTCACTGGTCAGAATAGCCATCATAAACAAAACAACAAACATCAAGTGCTGGAGAAGTTGTGGAGAAAAAGGGACCCTAGTGCACTGTTGGTGGGATTGCAGACTGGTACAACTCTGTGGAAAACAGTATGGAACTTCCTCAGAAAACTAAAAATAGATCTGCCTTTTGACCCAGCAATTCCACTGCTGGGACTATATCTTAAGAACCCTGAAACACCAATCCAAAAGAACCTATGCACCCCAGTGTTCATAGCAGCACAATTTACAATAGCTAAGTGCTGGAAGCAACCTAGGTGCCCATCAGTAAATGAATGGATCAAAAAAGGATGGTACATTTACATAGTGGAATTCTATGCAGCCAAAAAAAAGAAGGAGCTCATACCCTTTGCAACAGCATGGATGGAGCTGGAAAGCATTATGGTAAGCGAAATAAGCCAGACAGTGGAAAACAAATACCACATGATCTTGCCTTTAACAGCAACCTAAACAACAAAACAAAGAAACAAGCAAAATATAGCCAAAGATACTCAAATAGAGAACAGGATGACAGTGACTAGAGGGGAGAGGGGAGGGAATTTCAGGGGAACTTCAGGGGAGAATGGGAAGGGTTTACAGGAACAAATATAAAGGACATATGGACAAAAACTAGGGGAGTTGGATATGGGAGGGAGGATGGGAGGGATGGGTGGGTTGGCTGTAATGGGAGTAAAGGATAGAAACTGTACTTGAATAATGATTTAAAAATAAATTTAAAAAATAAATTAAAAAAAAGACTTGGACCTTGTTTTTTTCCGTCACTGCCTCAAAGACTTTAATCAAAGGCTATGTGGAAACAATGCTAGCTAATTAGCTGTTTAAGATACAAGAGTGACTCTCTCTTAGTGCCTCAAACCTTTCACCTGAAACACAAACATGCCTCACTTGAGCATTAATTGTCAAGGACGATGAGAAGTATATCAAATCATATGCTGGGTAAAGGCCTCCCTGTTGACATAAGTACAGAAACCCACAGGCTTTTGCAAGGTGAGCTTGCAGCTGCAGATCTACTGCTCCCCAAGAATGCCATTCAGCAGACAGCAGGTGAGTGATATGTCTGATCTCTAGCAAGCTCACTAATGAGAGCACTATGATCTTGGCTCAGTTGCATTGTCTCTCTGCTGTGTTCATGGACAGTACCTGCTACAATCAGACTGCACTCAGTTCCTTTCTTGAATCAGAATTTTCAAGAGGAAGAAGAGATGGGATTTAAATGCATTCTTTGTTTTTTACATTTTTATACCTGTTTGTGGCTTATAAAGGGCTCTTCTATCATGCAGCCAATACCATGTTTTTGTTTTTGTTTTTTTTTTTAGCACAAAGTATATATCAGATAGCGTAGATACAAAGACCAGAATCCTGCCAAGAAGGAGCTTGCAGCCCAGAATTGGAAAGAAATAGGAGATGATTACAAAACAGCATTTAAAAAGTGCCTTGACAGGCAATGCTGTAAGTTCGGCACTTTACTCAGGAGGTGGTAGTGAGGAGGTGGAATCAAGGGCTTTATACCACAGACTTAAATGAAGAAAAGGAAGTGTGTGGGTATTGACAAATATCCCAATATATATGTGGCTTGGCTTCAAATCCGAGTGTTGCTCATATGAAAATTAACAGGCTAATATTAGTGTCAGTCACATTCATTTACATTCAGGGAGCAGGCAGTCTACCTCTTTCTGGCTTCTCAATGTGGCTAACAATGCTGTTTGTATAGTCTTTGCAATGAATATGTTTCCCTTATCATCTTTCTGGATGATGAGATTATCCACTGTTGCTGTTTACTAGTTTCAACCTTAGCCATTATCTAGCTTGGCACATATCATCTGTTTAGCTATCTGTATTTGTGCAATATAAACCAATTGACGTGAAGTCTTACAGTTCACATATATAGTAATTGAGACAGAAGTTGAACTGATTCACCTTGAACTATCAGCCAAAGAAAGAATTTGGCGAATAAATCAATAGTTAAATAAAATTACAATAATTTATTTAACACTTTTAAAGAAAACCAATTGTTTTAATGTCACTTTAAGCTTGACAAGTATTCATTTTCTTTGAGAAGGATAAGAATTTTATTCCATATATTTTTCTAAAGAGCTAGACATAAGTATCAAAGTGTAGATCTATTATTTGAATTTTTAAAAAGATATTCAAATTGAACTTTAAAAAAACTATAAGATTTTTCCCCAAATCATAGTGTAAATTAGGGTCATTAAACCATTTAATTGAGTTATTAATGTTAACATAATGGATCAAGTAAGGATCTTGAGTTGGTTGATGTAAGAGAATTGTACTTAAACTTTCTAAGGACATGAACCTTAGGGACAGACAGACTTACATCATAATCATATTGGAAGGGAGGTTAGTTGCCATGTGGACCAATGATTCTGAAACTTTACCCAAAGACCACACATGGAGAAGCAGGGGTTAGAAGGGAGCCTGTACCATGTACTGCTCTCATCAGATCCCCAGCTCTGGTTCCATGAAGCTACTTTGCAGTGCTATTTCTACTACCACTTGGTGGCCACAGTGGTTCTCTGGAGTGAGTGGCAACTCTTCATTCCCACTGCTAGGTCCCCACATGTTATTCTTATTTTGGTCCACTCATAATCAGCTCTCTTCTCAGGTCAAGGGTTGGTTTCTGAAGCCTACCACTTGCAGATGAGTTGGGTGGGCTCCACATCCCATCAGTGACTGTGACCTGAGTGAGCCATACCTTCCACCATGTTGAGTGTGCTCCTAATCCCAGACCCTTGGTCCTGACACTCTCCCTTATATTGGTCTTTCTTTGGCTGTACTGGTGCCACCTGGCCTTGCCCCACTCCCAGGCCCAGCAGGTGTGTACACATGTTCACATTTTTCTGTCCTTTCTTCACAGCTCTTCTATAGCATCACACAGTGGCTGAGTGTGAGCTCCGGGATTGGTCTGGCTAGGTAGGAAACTCATTGTCACTCTCTGGCTGTGTGACTTGGAGCTGAGTTCCTTATTCCTCTGTATAACTGTTCTCTTACCTATAAAATGGGATGATAATAGTACTTACTACCTGGTGTCACTGAAGATTAAATGGGTTAATATACTTGAATCACTTACTACAGTGTCTGGCCATGGCAAACCATCACTAAATATTCATTATGATCTTTATGTCCAAATTGTGTGAATGGGTGAGTGTATGTATAGGGGGAGAGATTGTCAGTGGATTTATTATTTAACCCTTTGCCTCAGTTTACTCATATGTAAAGCAGGAATAAAATTTATGCCTTTCTTACATGGTTTTTCATATTAAGCTCTTAGAACAGTACCTGGCACATAGAATTCAGTAAATGTTTGCTGTTATGGTTGTGATTATGATTTATTACTTATTCACTCAAGTTTAGAATCCTGGATCCTTGTGTTCATGAGGCTTTCTTGCTCATAAGTAATTCAGGGATGAAAATAGATTTATAAAATCGAGTATGTAAGATCCAAATACAAAAGGACATTTTGTTGGAGGACTGAAACTTAATTCTAGGACAGAATTGAAACTGTAGGCTCTTGTGCAAACAGCATAAACTTAAAAAAAGTGTTACCTTGATAGGATGCTATCTTAGTTTCCTGTAGCTGTTATAACAATTTACCATAAATTTGGTGCCTTAAAACAACACAAATTTATTCTCTAATATGCCTGGAGGCCAGAAGTCCAAAATCGGTTTCCCTGGGCTGCAGTCAAGGTGTCAGCAGGGATGGTTCCTTCTGGAGCCTCTACAGGAAAATCCCACCCACATTCCTTAATCATATCTACCAAGTCCCTTTTGTCAGATAAGGTATCTCTCACAAGTTCTAGGAATTAGAAAGTAGACATATTTGGCGGAGCTCAGCTGATCATAGATACTGAGAATATACCTTGAAAATGTCTCTTCCAGGTAAGTTTCTTTGTCTTCCCTTAAAATGAGAGTCACCATTTCCCAAGATGAATTTGTCTAAGACAGAGCTTTGGGAGAAACTGTAACTCTCCAAGCTCTGATGTTGGGCAGAGGAGAGAAGAACTTGGGGAGGCCTTTGGATCACACAAATTGAGAATAGACACATTTTATGGCAAATATAAAATGAGAATAAACCACTCATTGGGTTGGTATACAGCAGCTGATAGAACAGACTGGGATGGCATGGTTGGGTGTTTGTTTAGCTATTTTTCTGTGCATTTGCAGAATGCACCATGGCTCTACTACTTTGGTGGTTCCATATCCAGACATGACACAGTAGGGAGGGGTGCTGGGCCTAGCCCAGTGGGCTCAGACAACTTTAGAAACCTCCAGGAATCTGAAACCACAGGGTCAAGCTCTGGAAGGGCTGACTTGGCCCTTTAATGACCTCATCCTGTCTGCTGTCCTGATTCACTGGGCTTTTCCTGATGTTTATAATGATGCAGAGGTTCTCAGCATAACCAGGCAACACCTGGTTCAGAGGAAAGATCATTTGTGATCTGATGTCAGAGAGGCTGTGTAGTGAAGTGGCTCAAGAAGGATGGGAGGTGTTAAAAAATCATTGGTTGACAATATAATCACATGTGATGACAACAAGAAAGTAGAGAAACCTAGCATCTAGAAAAACAAATGGTGACACTGAGAGCAGCTGGATGACTCAGATTTTAAAGGAAAGATAAAAGGAGGGCCTGATAGCCAATAATCCAAGCAGTCAGGAGGAGTGGGTATCTAGTAGTATGGGAGAGCAAGTAGTATGGGAGAGCAAAATCAGAGATAAAGCTGTGGCTTATGAAAATGCTAAGACCGTACCAACAGGTTTTTAAGAAGTCATGTTCAGAGTAAACTCCACATGGAATGTGTGGACTCTGAGCTTGAGGCTGGTGGTGTGATGCTGAGATGAAAGTGTGAACACAGAATTATTTAATCCTAAATTTATATTTGCCTTTTCCTTTGAGGAGAGTGACATTAAAACTCAAAGGAATGGGACAAATAGAACATCATTAACAGGGCTTTAAAACTCCAAATTAATGAGCTATAGGTTGCTTAATTACAATAAATGAATTTTAATTTTGGCATGGTATTCGGTGGTGTCTTCTAATATCCTGGGATAGAGATATAAAGACATGTGGGCATTGCAATGGATTTACGGCTAATGGAATAACCATGGGTATGTAATTTGAAGTGACATGCTGTGGTGTTTGACTTGGAGGGACAGTGAAGGCTACAGTTTAGCCTTGTGGGGTCTGACACATGCCCCTGTTCCATGTGCAGGAACCAGGCCCTCAAGTGCACCTAATCAGCCTAAGAAGAATCTTGCCCTTTCACTCACTTTGGTCACCTGATCATAGGGTTGTAAGAAAAGATGACTAATGACTCTCTGCTTCTCAGACAGTTGGTGTCCAATCTTCCTTATTTCAGTTTACTTTTTATGCCTAGTTCTGAAAGGGACCGTTATGAAAGCTTCTGAGTCTGTGGTGATTTCCTGATAATTTGGGATGATTTTCAGCCTTTTCCCACTGCCTCCTGAGAATTTAGCTTTCTGGGTCTGTTCACAATTTACAATCATTTCACACATGCTTTCCATCTTCCAGCATAAACCATGAGTTTATGTCTTTTATTTTTTCAATTTTTTAAAATTTTATTATTGTTCAAGTACAGTTTTCTGCCTTTCCCCCTCTACTCTCCCCCTCGCCCCTGCAATTCTCACCTCCCTCTCCTGATTCCACTCACCCTTGGTTTTGTCCATGTGGCCTTTACAGTTGTTACTGAAAACACTTCACCCTCCCCCCCCCCCATTATCCCCTCCCATCTCCCCTTTGGTTACTGTCAGATTGTTCTAAATTTCAATGTCTCTGGTTAAATTTACTTGCTTTGTTTTATTGACTAGCTTCCGTTAAAGGTAAGATCATATGGTATTTGTCTTCACCACCTGGCTTATTTCACTTAGCACAATGCTGTCCAGTTCCATCCATGCTGTCACAAAGGGTAGGAGCTTCTTCTTTCTTTCTCCTGCATAGAACTCCATTGTGTAAATGTACCATAGTTTTTTGATCCATTCATTTACCAATGGACACTTAGGTTACTTCCAGAACTTAGCTATTGTAGATTGTGCTGCTATGAACATCAGGGTGCATAGGTTCTTTGGATTGGTGTTTCACGGTTCATAGAATATAATCCTAGCAGTGGAATAGCTGGGTCAAAAGGCAGTTCCATTTTTAGTTTTCTGAGGAAACTCCATGCTGTTTTCCACAGTGGCTATATCAGTCTGCACTCCCACCAACAGTGCACTAGGTTTTCCTTTTCTCAACATCCTCTCCAACACTTGTTTGTTGAGCTGGTTATGATGGCCATTCTGACTGGTGTGAAGTGGTATCTCATTGTGCTTTTAATTTTCAACTCTCTGATGGCTATCGATGCTGAGCATCTTTTCATATGTCTCTGGACCCTTTGTATGTTCTCCTTGGAGAAGTGTCTGTTCAAGTCCTTTGCCCATTTTTTAATTGGGTTGCTTGTCTTCTTAGAGTGGAGTCATGTGAGTTCTTTATATATTTTGGAGATTAAACTCTTGTCTGAAGTATCATTGGCAAATATATTTTCCCATATGGTTGGTTCCCTTTTTATTTTAATACTGTTTTCTTTAGCCGTGCAGACGCTTTTTAATTTGATGAGTTCCCATTTGTTTATTCTTTCCTTTATGTCCCTTGTTCTACAGGTCATATCAGTGAAAATATTGCTGCATGGAATATCTGAAATATTCCTGCCTATGTTCTCCTGAAGGACTTTTATGGTATTATGACTTATATTTCAGTCTTTTATCAACCTTGAATTTATTTTTATGTATGCTGTAAGTTGGTGCCCAAGTTTCATTTATTTGCACGTAGCTGTCCAGTTCTCCCAACACCATTTGTTGAAGAGGCTATTGTTACTCTATGTTATGCTGCTGCCCCCTTTATTGAATATTAATTGACCATAAAGACTTGGGTTTAATTCTGGGCTCTATATTCTGTTCCATTGGTCCATGTGTCTGTTCTTATGCCAGTACCAGGCTGTTTTCATTACAGTGGCCTTGTAATACAGTTTCATATCAGGTATTGTGATCCCTCCTACTTTACTCTTCTTTCTCAAAATTGCTGCAGCTATTTGGGGTTGTTTATGGTTCCATAGAAGTTTCTGAAATGTTTGTTCTATGTCTGTGAAATATGCCATTGGTACTTTACTAGGTATTGTATTGAATCTATAAATCGCTTTGGGTAGTATGGACATTTTGATGATGTTAATTCATCCAATCCATGAACACGGTATATGCTTCCATTTATTTGTGTCTTCCTTAATTTCTTTTTTCATTGTAGTTTTCTGCATACAGGTCTTTTACCTCCTTGGTTAGGTTTATTCCTAGGTATTTTATTTTTCTTTTTGCTATAGAAATGGGATTTTTTTTCTTGATTTCTATTTCTGATATTTCATTGTTAGTATACAAAAATGCCTTTGATTTCTAAATATTGACTTTGTACCCCACTGTTATGCCAAATTCACTTATTGGCTTGAGAAGTTTTTTGGTGGAGTCTGTAGGATTTTCTATTTACCCTATCATGTCACCTGCAAACAGCGACAGTTTTGTTTCCTCTTTTGCAATTTGGTTGCCTTTTATTTCTTTTCCTTGTCTGATTGCTATGGCTAGTACCTCCAATACTGTGTTGAATAGAAGGGGTGAAAGTGGACATCCTTGTCTTATTCCTTATCTGAGTGGGAAAGTTTTTAGTTTTCATCCATTGAGTATAATATTGGCTATAGGTCTTTTATGTACGGCCTTTATTATGTTGAGGAATGCTCCCTCTATTCCCACTTTGCTGAGTGTTTTAATCATAAGTGGATAAGGTACCTTATCAAATGCTTTTCCTGCATCTGTTGATATGATCACGTGATTTTTGACTTTGCTTTTGTTTATGTGATATATTACATTTATTTATTTGTGAATATTGTATTATCCTTGCATCCCTGGGATGAATCTCACTTGGTCATGGTGTATGATCTTTCGAATGTATTGCTGAATGCGGTTTGCCAATACTTTGTTGAGGATTTTAGCATCTATGTTCATCAGTGATATTGGCCTAAAGTTTTCTTTCTTTTCTATGTCTTTATCTGATTTTGGAATTAGGATGAGTCTAGCTTCATAAAAAGGATTTGGAGTCTTCCATCTTCTTTGAATTTTTTGAGTAGTCTGTGAAGGATAGGGGTTAGCTCTTCCTTAAATGCTTTGTAGAATTCTCCTGTGAAATTGTCTGGTCCAGGGCTTTTGTGCATTGGGAGTTTTTGATTAGTGCTTCAATTTTATCAGCTGTTATTGGTCTGTTCAGGCTTTCTGTTTCTTCACTGAGTTTTAGAAGATTATATTTTTGTAGAAATTTGTCCATTTCACCTAGGTTTTCAAATTTCTTCACATACACTTCTTAGTAGGGATTTCTTACAATCCTTTGTATTTCTGTGGTATTAGTTGTAATCTCTCCTCTTTCATTTCTAATTGTGTTTATTTGGGTCCTCTCTTTTTTTCTTGAAGAGCCTGCTTAAAGACTTGTTGATTTTGTTTATCTTGTCAAAGAACCATCTCCTGGATTCATTGTTCCTTAGAATTGTGCTTTTATTCTCTATGTCATTTAATTCTTTTCCAATCTTGGTTATTTCCTTCCTTCTACTTTGTCTAGGCTGTCTTTATTATTGTTCCTCCCATTTTTCATAGGTGTAGAGTTAGGTTGTTTATTTGAAATGTGTCTATCTTTTTTAGGTAGGCCAGTATTGCTATAAACTTCCTTTTCAGGACTGCCTTCACTGTGTCCCATAAGTTTTGGATTGTTATGTGTTCATTTTCACTTGTTTCCAGAAATGTTTTGATTTCTGACCCATTCATTGTTTATCAGCATGCTATTCTGTCTCCATGAGTTTGAGTGTTTTAGAATTTTTTCCTTGAGGTTGGTTTCCAGTTTCAGTCCCTTGTGGTCAGAGAAATTTCTTGATATGATTTCATTTTTCTTGAATTTCTTGAGGCTTGTTTTGTGTCCTATCATGTGGTCTATGTTTGAAAATGTTCCATGTGCATTTGAAAAGAATGTGTATTTTGCTTCTTTGGGATGAAAAACTCTCTATATATCAGTTAAGTCTATTTCATCTAGGAGATTGTTCAATGATGCAATATCTTTGTTTATATTTTGTTTGGAAGTTGTGTTCATTTTTGACAGTGGGGTGTTAAAATCTCCTGCTATAATAGTGTTGCTGTCTATGTCTTTCTTGAAGTCCTCCAAGTTTTTCTTTATGTATTTGGGTGCTCCTATGTTGGGTGTATATATGTTTATAATGTTTATGTCTTCTTGATGGACTCTTTCCTTCAGTACAATGAGGTGTCCTTCTGGGTCTCTTTATATGGACCTTGTTTTGAAGTCTATTTTGTCTGATAGGAATATTGCTACCCTGGCTTTTCTTTCCTGTCCATTTGCTTGGAATATTTTTTTCCAACCCTTCAGTTTCAGTCTGTATAGGTTTTTTGTTGTGAGGTGAGTCTGTTAGGCAGCCTATGTGTGTGTGTCATGATTTCTTATCTATTCAGCTATTTTATGTTTTTTGATTGGAGCATTTAATCCTTTTTCATTTAAGGTTATTATTTATGGGTATTTGTTCACTATCCCCCTTTGTACCTGTGTTCCTCATTCTTTCACTGCTTTCCTTTCTCTTATTGCAGTAATCCCTTTAGTAAATCTTGTAGTGCTGGTGTGGTGGAGATGTATTCTTTTAGCCTTCTTTGTCTGGGAAAATCCCTATTTTGCCTTCCATTTTAATTGAGAACCTCGTTGGATGGAGTAGTCTCAGTTGCAGGCCTTTGTTTTTTATTACTTGGTATATCTCTTGCCATTCTCTGCTGGATTGGAGTGTTTCTGTTGAGAAATCAGCTCCTAGCCTTATTGGAGGCCCTTTGTATATTACTTCTTGTTTCTCCCTTGATGCTTTTAAGATTATTTTTTTGTCTTTAATACTTGGCGTTTTAATTATGATATGTCTTGGAGTTGGACTCTTTTGATTCTTGACTGGGATTCTCTGTGCTTCCTGAACATGCATGTTTTTTTCCCTTTCCAGATCCAGAAAGTTTTGTGTCATTATTTTTTCAGACATGGTTTTATCTCTTGTTTCTTTTCTTCTCCTTCTGGTATTCCTATGATTCTAATGTTGTTGCATTTCATGTTATCTTGGAGTTCCTTTAATCTATCTTCATATTTTTTTAGTTTTTTTTTTCATGCAGCTGCTCTACCTAGGTGTTTCTTTCTACCTTGTCTTCCAGCTCACTAATTCGGTTCTCTGATTTATCCAGCCTACTTGTAATTCCTTCTAGTGTATTTTTATGTCTGAGATTTTATTGTTCATTTCTTCCTGGTTTTTGTTTATAGTTTCTATTTCCTTTTGCATACTGTTATAGTTCTCACTCAGTTCCTTGTAGTTTTCTGTGAGTTCCTTGAGCATCTTTATAACGATTATTTTAATTCTATATCTGATAGTTTGCTTACCTGCATTTCATTTAGCTCTTTTAGTGGGGAGTCTTCCATTCCTTTTGATTGCATGATCTTTTTTTTCTCCCCATTTTAGGTGACTTTGTTTGTTTCTGCTCTTCCTGATGTTTCCCTTTGCTAGCTGCCTTTGTAGGGTGAACTTCTATGGTAGGAATTCTATGAGTTTCAGTGGTGTGGTCTCTTTGATCTCCTTGTCTGTATGCTCTAGATTTGCCCTTTCTTCTGTTTGTGTGGGCTCTCTTGTTGTACTTGGGTTTTTACCTTTTGGTGTTTCCTTTGTTGGAGGGTTCTCTTCTCCAGCAGGTATACTGATGTTCGCAGCTCCCACTTATTCTTGCATGTGATCAGTGGCATGGGGTAGGCAAAATGGATTGACAGTGAGAGAGTATTCTATGAGATTTAAAATACCAAGTAGAGAAGAGATAGATTCTTTGGATAAGTAAAGCATTAACCATGATAATTCATCCAACTAGCCATGTTTTATAAAAGGTGAAAGAGAAATCAGACTCTTGATGCGGGGGGCGGGGAGAACTGTGAGCTGAATCCAGAAAACAGAGCACTTGTGCAAGTTTAGATGATGAGATATAGTGAGAGTAAAGGATAGAAAGTAGGAGTAGTATGAGATAGAATAGAGTTAACCACAACAACATGAAGCTCAGGAATAAAGGGAAATGGGCTAAGATCAGGGAGGGTTGCTGTGTAGTATGTGCCATTGTATGGACAACAATTATTCACAGTAGTACTGGAACAACAATAATATGACAAGAAATATATGATCTGGATAATCAGAATAGAAAGTACATGATCAAAACTAGTATGTTATTGGAACATGAGTGAAGTGAAAGAAGGAAAATTAAAATACAGATCCAGGAGGGAAGATGGCAGCGTGGTAGGAGGGAGCACACTCCACCTCCCTCTTCACAGGGAGGAAAACCTAGCCGTTCAACGGAGGACTAGAGGAAAAAGTCAACATCATCACAGCATACATGAAAATAGAAGATAAAAAATTGTAGTGGACATTGAAAGGCCAGATGGTAAGGAGACTACTTCAGGATAATAACAGCCCAGGGATCAGCTCGGGGAGCAGGGAGGTTGTAGCCCCAGCCCCGGAGCTCCCGAATCTGCCGCAGGGCTGTTGGGGTGGGGGAGCTGGGTCAACCGCTCCCTCCCTGGCCAAACAAGGACTGAGCAGCATGGATCTGGGGGACTGTGGAGTGGGCTTTGGGGGAGATCATGGCCCAGCCAGTGGGGCCAAAGATGGCCAGGCCTTGCGTGGGTGCCCCAACCGAGAGAGAGTGATTTTTGGTGGAAGGCCCAGGGCCCACAGCCACGGGCATGGAAGAGGAGTGGGGATTCTGTGGGATCCCTGGGCTCAGGCTGCGAATTCAGGGGAAGTGCAGGCCCCTCAGAATCCACTGAGTACACACCCATGAACCCAGCAAAGGTGCCAGCACTCCTCAGTGAGATTTCAGAGGGAGTGCTGAAGAGCACCCAGATCCCACACCCTGGTGAGAGGGACCAGACCGGCTTTGGAGAGATCCTGGCCAAGCCAATGGGTCCGGGGACCGCTGGGTCTTGCTCAGGCACCCCAAACTGGAGACAGTGATTTTTGGTGGAAGGCCGGGTGCCTACAGCCGTGAGCATGGAAAAAGCACGGGCGTTCTGTGGGATCCCTGGTGCCCAGGCAGTGAATTCAGGGGAAGTTTGAGCCCCTTGGAATCCACACAGTGCACACCCGTGAACCTGGAAGGGGCACGGGCGCTTGGCAGTGGGCTCCAGAGGGAGTGCTTGGGAATATGCATAACTGTGCCCAGGGCTCAACCTGGGGCAGGGCACCAGAGGCTGATGGAGCTCTGAACAGGAAGGGAAAAAAGCCACAGTATTTGCCCCTAACTCTGCGGCAGCCAGCAAAACTAGGAAAACCGGTTTAGCCAGTTTGAAACTCACAAAAGGTTTTTTTTCTTTCTTTCTTTCTTTTTTGCTTGATTTTTTTATTAAGTAACTTTTTATTTTTTAATTCTTATTATTGTTATATCATTCAATTCCTTATCCTTCTATTTCTTTCAAGTGTTCATTCTCCTCCCTTTCTTTCCAATTTTATCTCTTCCTTCCATCTTCTGCTTTTTTCCTTCTTTTTTTGAACCTGCAAGTAATAGCATATCTGTATTATATTTCATTATGCTTACACTTTTTATTGCAATAGTATTTTAGTATCCCTCTTCTTTCTGTATAGTCTTCTTTGCTTGACCAGTTATAATGTATCATTTAATAGGTTTCCCTTGTTATCTCATTAATAGTGTATAGCTAATTAACTGTCCTTCATTTGTGTTCCATTAGTACACTTCTCAAGGTTCCACACTTCCTATTCTTGTTATCTAGATCTTGTAGATTCTGTCATATGATTGTTGCCCTAATATTACTGTAAATAATAGCTATTCCATACAATTGTAAATATTAGGCAACATCCCTCCCAGAACTTAGCCCACTTCTCAGGTTCCTGAATTCTATTACTGTAGTGGTTAACTTTCTTCTCTCACACACTACACCTATTTACTACTCTTTACTCTCACACTACCTCAGCTTCTGATCTCCCACAACCTCATTGTTTTCTAGATCCAACTCACAATCTTTTCCTTCCCAACAAGAGCCTTATCTTCTTTCCATCCTCTCTAAAAAGTGGCTAGTGGGGTGGAAGATCACAGATAACACTATACATAGCCAAAGGATCTCCTATCTCTTCTCTACTTGCTGCTACTGTAAATATCATAGCATACTCTCTTGCTGTCTTAAGCCATTTTGCCTTACCCCTCCAACTGATTATAAAAAGAGTAGATGGAAGCTGTGAACACCTGGATACCAAAAGGAGACTATACCACTGAATCTCACAGGTAGTGTGCCACAGAAGTTCACACCATAACCCCAGGGAGCCAGAACAGATCAAGTTAAGAAGCTGAGACTAGCAAGAAGAGTCTCACGAACAATGAGAAAACAAAGAAACAATCCACAAATGAAGGGAAAGGAGGAAGCCCCAGAAAGAATGCTAAATGAAATAGAGGTAACTCAACTATGAGATTCTGAGTTCAAAGTAATAATTCTCAGGAAATTCCATGAACTCTCAGCGAGTTACCAGAACCTACAGGGAAGCTACAATGAACTCACTGCAAACTATATCAACATGAAAAAGGAAATAGACACTATCAACAACGGCCAAGAGGAAATGAAGAATACAATTACTGAACTGAAGAACACAGTAGAAGGAATCAAAAGCAGGATCGATGAAGCAGAAGATTGGATCAGTGAACTGGAGGACAAAGTAGAAAAAATACCCAGAAAGAGCAAGAACAGAAAAAGAGGCTCAGAAAGAATGAAGAGGGATTATAGGAAATGAAAGACAATATGAAATGTAATAATACCCATTAATAGGGATACGTGAAGGAGAAGAAGAAGAGCAATGGAGAGAAAACCTATTTGAAAAAGTAATGATGGACAACTTCCCTAATTTGATGAGAGAAAAAGTCACACAAATCCAGGAAACACAGAGAGTCCCTATCAAGAGGAACCCAAAGAGGCCCACCTCAAGACACATCATAAATAAAATGGCAAAATTTCAATATGAAGAGAACATCTTAAAGGCAGCAAGGGAGAAACAGGAAGTAACATACATGGGAGCCCCAATAAGGCTAGCATCTGACTTCTCAACAGAAACGCTCCAAGCCAGAAGAGAATGGCAAAATATATTCGAAGTAATGAGAACCAGATGTTTGCAACCAAGGCTACTTTACCCAGC
>JAPYXV010000703.1:0-14886 GCA_028533065.1 Trachops cirrhosus | reverse complement strand
TTTGTAGGTAGGCCTTTATTGCTATGAACTTCCCTCTCAGGAGAGCCTTTGCTGTGTCCCATAAGTTTTGGGTTGTTGTGAGTTCATTGTCACTTGTTTCCAGAAACTTTTTTATTTCTTCCCTAATTTCATTCTTGACCCATTCATTGTTTAATAGCATGCTATTCAATCTCCATGATTTTGAGTGTTTTGTTGTTTTTTTCTTTAGGTTGGTTTCTAGTTTCGGTCCCTTGTGATCCAATAAAATGCTTGGTGTGATTTCAATTTTCTTGAATTTGTTGAGGCTTGTTTTGTGTCCTATCATGTGGTCTATCTTTGAAAATATTCCATGTGCATTTGCAAAGAATGTGTATTTAGCTTCTTTGGGATGAAAAGCTCTATATATATCAGTTAAGTCCATTTCATTTAGGGCATTGTTCAATGCCACAATATCTTTGTTGATATTTTGTTTGGAAGATCTGTCCATTTTTGACAGTGGGGTGTTAAAATCCCCTATTATAATTGTGTTGCTGTAAATATCTTTCTTGAAGTCCTTCAATATTTTCTTTATGTATTTGGGTGCTCCTATGTTGGGTGCATATGTATTTACAATGTTTATGTCTTTGATGGATTCTTCCCTTGAGTATTATGAAGTGACCTTCTGGGTCTCTTTTTATGGCTCTTTTTTTGAAGTCTATTTTGTCTGATATGAGTATTGCTACCCCTGCTTTTATTTCCTGTCCATTTGATTGGAATATTATTTTCTAGTCATTCACTTTCAGTCTGTATAGGTGTTTTGTTCTGAGGTGGGTCTCTTGTAGGCAGCATATGTGTGGGCCACCTTTTCTTATCCATTCCACTATTCTCTGTCTTTTGTTTGGGGCATTTAATCCATTTATGTTTAAGGTTATTATTGATAGGTACTTACTCATTGCCATTTTTTTGTGTGCCTGTGTTCCTCTCTTTCACTGTTTTTCTTCCTGTTCTTAAAGCAAAGCTTTTAGCCTCTCCTGTGGAGCTGGTTTGGAGGAGGTATATTCTTTGAGGCTTCTTTTGTCTGGGAAGCTCCTTATTTGGCCTTCCATTTTAATTGAGAGTCTTGCTGGATAAAGTAGTCTTGGTTGCAGGCCTCTGGTTCTCATTGCTTGGACTATTTCTTGCCATTCCCTACTGGCTTAGAGTGTTTCCATTGAGAAGTCAGCTGCTAGTCTTATTGGGGCTCCCTTGTATGTTACTTCCTGTTTTTCCCTAGCTGCCTTTAAGATTCCCTCTTTATTTTGGAATTTTGCCATGTTAATTATGATGTGTCTTGGAGTGGGCCTCTTTGGATTCCTCTTGATTGGGACTCTCTGTGTTTCCTGGATTTGTGTGATTTTTTCTCTAATCATATTGGGGAAGTTTTCCATCATTACTTTTTCTAGCAGATTTTCTGTCCCTTGCTCTTCTGATTCTGGTATCCCTATTGTAAGGATATTATTATATTGCATGTTGTCCTGCATTTCCCTTAACCCCTCTTCATTTTTTCCGAGCCTCTTTTCTTTTTCTTGCTCTTTCTGGGTGTTTTTTGCTACTTTTTCCTCTAGCTTGCTGACTTGATCCTCTGCTTCATTGAGCCTGCTTTGGATTCCTTGTACTGTGTTCTTCAGTTCAGACATTGTATTCTTCATTTCTTCTTCACCCTTGTTCATAGTTTCTATTTCCTTTTTCATGTTGATGCAGTTTGCAGTGAATTTATTGTAGTTACCCTGTAGTTTTTGATAATTCTCTGTGAGCTCATTGAGCTTCCTTATAACCATTGCTTTGAACTCGATATCTGATAATTGAGTTGCCTCTGTTTCATTTAGCATTCTTTCTGAGGCTTCCTCCTTTCCGTTCATTTGGGCATTGTTTCTTTGTCTTCCCATTGTTTGTAAGACTCTTTTTGTGAGCCTCAGCTTCTTAAATTGACCTGTTCTGACTCCCTGGGTTTATGGTGTGAACTTCTATGGTAGAAAACCTGTGAGATTCAGTGATGTAGTCTCCTTGATCTCCTGAGCTCACTAGTCTTGGCTGTCATTTATGTTGGCTCTGTGTATGTCTTTGGGTTGTGGTTGTTGTTGGGTCTTTCTTTGGTGGGTTCTTCCCTCCATCTGGTTAACTATGGGTCACTCCGCCTACTATGTCTTGTAATCCATTGTGCAGGTGTGGAAAGGTTGTGTTGAAGTTGGTTCTTCTGTGTGTACAAGGTTTTGAGAATTCTCTCTTGCTCTTGTTCAGTTTGTTCTGAGTAATTTCTCCACCATTTAGTTTAATTTCCAGATAGGTCCTGGATTAAGTTAGTGTGGCTTCCACTCCCTCCTTCACCTTCTTCTGTTGTTATCTGTTGGTGGTTTCTTGGTTGGTGGGTTTCCTCTTCTAGCAGGTATCCTGGTATTCACAGCTTCCACCTACTCTTTTTGTGATCAGTTGGAGGGTGAAGGCAAAATGGTTTAAGACAGCAGGAGTGTATTCTATGATGTTCAACATACCAACCCATAGAGAAGAGATAGGAGATCCTTTGGATATGTATAGTGTTAACAATGATATTTCACACAACTAACCACTTTTTAGAAAGGGTGGAATGAAGATAAGACTCTTGTTGCGACGGGGAAGGATTTTGAGTTGGATATAGAAGGCAGTGAGCTTGTGGGAGGTCAGATTGTGCGGGAAGGTGAGAGTAAAGGATAGAAAATGGGTGTAATGTGTGAGAGAACAGAGTTAACCACAATGATAATAAAGTTCAGGAAACAGTGAAGTGGGCTAAGATCTGAGAGGGGTGCTGTGTACAATTTTCAATTGTATGGAACAACAATTGTTTACAATAATAATGGAGCAACAATCATATGACAGAATCTATGTGATGTGGATAACAGGAATAGGAAGTACACGACCTAGAATAGTGTGCTAATGGTACACAAGTGAAGTGAAAGACAGTAAATGAAAAATACACTATGAAAGAGAGAACAAGGGAAACCAGTCAAATAATTCAATTTAACCAGTCAAGCGAAGAAGGCTAAACAGAAAGAAGAGAAATACAAAAATACAAATTAAATGAAAGATGTAAGAATAATAAAAAAAATAATACAAATATACAATAACTTGCAAGTTCTCTACAGTGAGAAAATGAAATTTGTCTCACTGTCTCAACTGTTGGGATGACCCCTCTTTTTGTCCAAGTCTGGTCTTTTCACAGTTCCAGATTTTATTGTCTCACTTGTGGGGGGGAAAAAAAAACTTGTGAGGGAAGAAGAAAGGTAGAAGAGATAAAAAAGAAAGAAAGGAAGAAAGAATAAAAAACGAAAGAAGGAAAGAAAGGAAGAAGGAGTTAAAATTTGAAAATTACTTTTAAAAAAACCCCTCCTGCTGGCTTCAAACTGGCCATGCCAGTTTTGCTGGTCTTCCAGGCAGCAGCAGGCTGAGGGGGGATTGGTTCCACTTTCCTCCCTTCCTGCACAGCACTAGCCCAGTCTCCAGCCCAGTTCCTCAGTTCATTGCCTGGCCCCCTATGCCCTTCTGTGCCCAGGCCAGAGCAGTCCACCAGTTGCACTGTCCTTGAGATGCACCACTTAGGGCAATTCACACACCACCTTCTCTCTCTTTGCTGTCCTAGATGCTGGGGACTCTCAGTGCCCCTTCAGGCTAGTTCAGCCTCCCCACCGAGTTAAGTCTTTCTGGGGGTTTTTGATTCCCTGAGCCCTGAAGTTCTCTTCTGTGGGGGTGTCTCTGTCTTCCTCTTAGAGAGCCAGTTGGCCTGCAGAGCAGGGGTGCTGCAGTGGCTGCTGCTGCAGATGCAGGTGTGCACCTGCTCCTCTGCTGCTTCCCCGGGGTGACAGGGGTTGGGAGCATGGTGCCTCTGGGCAGCTGGGTCAGGCGTGCTACGTCCTGGGCCTGCAGGTGTGGTGGGATGGGCAGCCACTGATACCACAGGTTTGGGTGCATACAGTCCCCGGGGCTTCAGGTGTGAGAGCAGGGCCTTCAATGCCACCAGCGGAGCACTGCACATCTGGGCAGGGTTAGGGGTGCAGAGGCTGCAGTGGCTACTGCAAGAGAATTCCCCAAACAGCTACCAAGAATCTCTTTTTTCATTTTTTCTTTTTGAAAAATTCCTCCTGCTCAAGCCTGCCACTCCATACAAGGGCCTGGCATCTCACAGAGCCCCATTCTCCATCCAGACTGGGGACTATCTGCGTCAGGGTCCATCATGGCCCAACTCTCCCAAGCTGGCATCCACAGTCTCCATGGGTGTATACAGCCCCTGTGTGTTTGCCACTTCATCTTTATTCCCCTCCCTGTGAGTTCAAGGTCTCTCCCAGTGCTGCTCAAACCCTGTTTGGCTGGGAAGGGAACTGTTGACTCAGCTTTCTCCCAAGAACCATGTGGCAGACCCCGGGGGTGCCAGACCAGGGGCTGCAGCCACCCTGGTCCCTATGCTGGACTCAGGGACCTTATTGTTCTTAAGCACTCTCTTTACCATCTGATTTTTCAATGTCTTCCACAGTTTTTGGTGTCCAGTCTTCTTATATGCTGGGGTACTGTTGGCTGTTTGCTCTGTTCCTCAGAAGATTGGCTAGGTGTTTCCCCCATGTGCAGGGGTAAGTGAACTCCACACTCACCTACCTTGCCGCCATCTTCTCTCTCTCTCCAGATAATTTTTTTAAATATGGTAAAAAAAAAAGCAATTTTTCTTGATTAAATTGTCCCCATACTATAGAAAGCCTTGGACATAGATTGTCTTTTTATTCTTCACCACACCCCAATGGAGGCAGTTATTATTATCTCTGATTAAGAGGAGAAACAAGGTTCCCTAACCTACTCAAGTAACTTGAAGTCTGGGTATGAAGTGTGGTGTTTTAACTCCAGGGCTAGTGCTATTGTCTCCTGAGATGAACTGTGATAGAAATTGTGGCTATGACAATACAGCAATGATGAGGGGACTGGAGCAGGATTCAGAGAGAAGGGTATATTTTAAGGCAGATGAAGAATTTACCAGGAGGTAACATGATGGTGAGGGTCTCCCAGTCTGAGGGAAGAGCATATAAAGTGGTGTGAAGGAATTATGGATGTTAGAACCAAGGAGAAACAGCAGGAGACAAGAAGCTGCTTCCTTTACCTAGTCATTTTCTTGGTTCATTGCTTATGGTTTAATGTCAATGCACAGAACACTTCTGCTTCAAATTTCAGTGTTTGTCTTCCCATAGAGTAATAATTCCATTCAAGGAAAACTATTCTGGGTGGTAAGGGTAGTCATCATTTATTTATTTAAGATGTGGGCAGACCCCTAATCAAAACTTCTATGATCATCTAAGCTGGCATTTCTCCCAATGTGCTTTGTGAAAACTTTCGCCTAAGGCTTTCAGATTTGGTTTGTTAGTTAAACTAATGTAATTTGGTATTTGCTGAGGCTTTTGTGTGCATGTGTTATGTGTTTAAATGGAACCTTATGGAAGATTTGGAAACTTGGGTCACACAGGCAGCTTTAGAGCTACTTCTTTTGAAAACGTATGGTAGGATTTCATCACTCCATGTTTCCACCTCCAACATAGTGTCACCATCTTCATCATCACTGTAGTCACCATTTTCAGCCATGTATTCTGAAGACTTCAGTTGTCATTGTGGGAGTGAGCATAGGTTATTTCCTTTGGGGCAAAAGTGTTTGAAATAAGTAGATATATTCTATATGCAAGATGTAGAAAAGAATCCAGGGAACTTGGAAATCAAGTTACAAAATTGAACATTTATAGGAATTTAATTTGCAAGAGGCATTAAATGGGGCTGGGATGAATGGGGAAGCAAGTTAAGATATTTGCTTATTTTTTATGCTCACTTGAACTTTTGCTGTTAATTTTAAAACTCATCTTTTAACTGTTTAACATTCAAATCTATCACCTTCAGAAAAAATAATTTGTACACTAAAAGTGCTTTGTGCCTTAAAAAGTGCTGATAAATAGTTAGTGGTTGCCATTTCTTACTTTGGTAGATAAGGCTTGTGCTTTTCCTTTCCAGGAAACCAAGCCTCAGAAGTTTAGTGGTTTGGACAGAAATACTTAAAAAATTAACAGAAGAGCTTGGAAATAAAATCCAAGTCTTATGACTTTCTCTCTAGGATTTTTATAAGAGATTTTGCCACTAGTCTGTATTTTGCTTTCACTTATTGGAAAAATCTCTCTATAGAATATAGGATTCCATGTAGAAACATGACTGGCAGAATAGCTCCATTTGCCTAACCTATTGAATCTCCCTCTCTGGAGAATTATAAGGAAACTTATCTTTTAGATATGACTTAGATGAAGGCTCCATATCCTAAAGCCAGGGCATGTTTAAATGTTCTTGATCATGGCCTGTGATCCTGAGATTCTGTTCAGAGCCCCTTGTCTTTAAAATGAGTATGAAAACAGAAGAGAGCATAGCATTCAGCCATTCTTATTATCTCTTCCAGGCAAAGCATTGACTTTCATTCGACTGGTCCCCATTTCTTCCTGTTGCCTCCATCAGTCGTATGTTCTTAATGTTGTTGCATAAGTGAGTCTAATTAATAACATAAGTCTCAAAGTGCAGAAAATCACTTAGTTGCTCTTCATGAGCACAGAATTTAATGGAAATAGATTTAAAGTGCATCATAATATCACAGTATCAGTTTCTCCTTCTCATTCTCTCCCTCTCCATCTTCCTCTTCATCTCTTCTCACCCCCACTTCCCTACCACACTATTTCCCTTGACTCAGTACTCCTAAACAGCATCTTGCCTGTTGGATTTTCATTTCAACACATTCTTCTTTCATGGTATTTTTCTATGCCTTGCAAATAATGTGAAACAGATATAATCTGAAAGTTACTCCCTCTTTGTGCAGTAAATTATTTCCAGAGGCTAACTTTTCTGTTTTTGTTCTGAAGATTTTTTTCTACAATTTTCATGTTGGTCCATCCATTCATCCATTTATCTTAAGAAACACTTTGTCAAGATGAGATCTATTGAGACCAAGTGTGAACCAACACATAGGGAACATGCTTTATACTTTGCACCCACCTCCCTCACTATCCAAGCTAGAGGATGAGGAACTATGTCTACCTTTTAGCAGAACATACATACTAGGCTCTCCATCAACATATAATGTGTGGGCACACACTATTGATGTCATTCTTTTCTAGAGACATGAACAACTGAAAGAGATTAAAAAAAAAACTTAGTCTCTCTCTCTCTGTTTCTCAGAAAATGTATAAGGGAAATCATAAAACAATTTGAAACAGTGCATAATAAGCAATTAGATATTCAAAAAGAGAGCACAGACTTAAAAGGCTATGCATATTTAGGGAAGATTTGCAATGAGGAAAGAGTTTATTGAAGAATTAAGCTAGGTTTTAAAAGATGGGTAATGTTTGAAAAATTAAAGAGGAAGATGAAAAACAGTAATCTGGAGACTGCTATTTCTAGGCTGTGTTCTAAGTGATTGTGTGTGTGTGTGTGTGTGTGTATATATATATATATATATATATACATCTTCTTTCAACAGCATTGTGGGGGAGGTGGGGGCATGACCACCAGACACAATCCAAAATTTGCATATAAATTAAATTGGCCCCCATATATGTGGATTCCCAACTACCAGTTGACCCTGGAAGAAATGTGGGTTTGAGCTGCACAGGTCAATTGAAAAAAACCCACGTGTGTGTGTGTGTGTATGTATGTATGTGTAAATATATATATATTTACTGTATATATAAATATTTACATATTTATTAGATGTATTTATTTATATTAAATATAAATATTTACATATATATTTATATATGTGTATATATACACACACATATTTAATCTGTATAGACACCAACAATGTAGTAGTGTTGATATATTCATTCTGTGGATGAATTAATTGAAGAACAGAGAGTTTAAATAATGCAAGAATTAGCAGAGTCTGAATTTGAACCTAGACAGACTAGCTGTAGAGCTTATGCTCTTAACTCTTGTGTAGTTGGGTTCCTACCGGTACACAAGATGGGTGGATTAGGGAAGACTGGGCGGGAGAGGCCTGTGTAAGAAAGAATCAACCATGGCTGAGGGAAGTGAGGCATGTCAGCATTCTTTATTTCACTAAGTAAATTAATTATTTCATAGATTAAATAAAACCTCTGTCATTTTCTTTTTTTCTTTCTTTTTTTAAAGGTATACCTGGTGATCTTCACAAGTTCAGCCTTAGGCATCTACAACAATTGGTTAACTTTTTCCCTTGATCTAAGTTTTATTTTTCCCTGGTAAAAAATATTTAATATAGAGCTCAGACCATATGATTTATCACCTGTTTGAAAGTCCTTTTCATCACTGTGTATTTTACCAGTAAATATTTAATCCTTGGCACCAAATGCCACCCTGTTTATTAACCTTAGAGTTTATATTTTATAGTAAACCAAATTCCAAAATATTCTATAAAGAGAAGGATATTTCATCTACATAGTACATGGAGAAATTATGCCAAAAACAAACTTAAATAATACCATCTGAAATCCCCTTTAATTATTGAAAAGCTTGATCACTATACAAACAGGCTTTGCTTAACAATAATACCTATGTTGTATTACTCTTGCTGTAGAATTCCAAATTGTCTTGTGCCTCAAAACATTACCAGAATAAATGGCCTGGCAGGTGGCATCATAATTTTGTATGGGTAGCCCTATTTGCCCAATAATTCTGTATGTCTGTCTTTGAGGCTTTGGTTTCAAAAACTTACAACTACTATATTGAGAGAAGATCAATCTTTCTCAGTTTGCTGCCAAAAATCTAAATGTCATAAAGTACACATTGGTGGCTTCTCCAGAGAATGACCCATCTGTCTCTCAAGAATGGGTCTTCCAGGCTTTCTCTATTTACCCTGCTAGACTGTGGAAGTTGTGCTCTACAGCATTGCCTGAAACACCTCTCTGAGTTTCCTCTCCTCTTTCCCCTTGCACACCTTCTACTTAAAAACACACTGTCTACCTTCCCATATTCTGGTTATACTCTTTATGCTAGAGAAACTACCCTTCCTTCCTACCCCCTGCTAGTTATTGAAATCATAAGTGACAATTTTTTTAATCAAAGGATAACATAGGGAACTCACTCATTTTTCATGAGGGCTTCTCTGATTTTAAGAAGTAAATTCCTTATACATATCTTATTTCTTATTACACTATCATATTTTCTTTCTTGCCATTTCAATTCTTCTAATTTCCTTGTAAATGGTTTGAAGAGAGGTCAAAGTTTAAAGACACCACAATCCAAAAAAACTGAAGTGAAGTAAAAAGAATAAGAAATAACTATTCAAAAATTCATGATTTTGACTTCAAGAAGATGGCAGCTGAGTAGGTGGAAGCTGGGCCGACTTGCTCTTGCCCCCAGCTCAGATTTTCAGCTGATTGTCTGACAACAATCAATGGAATCTTAGCTAATATGAAGTTTTGAAGCCAAGGAGTACAGAAAATGCTTCATACCATCTGGTAAGGAGATGTTATAAGGCGAAGGGGAAATACCCTGTGCATGGTGCCTGCAGCAGTGGAGAGACCAGACAGAAATCACAGCTTTGGAGCTCCCTCCCATCTTGGAACAGGGAGCCTTAATCCCCCACAGGGATACCCAGGCTTAACTGAGAGTGGCTTGAGAGGATATACAGACTCTGGGAGATTCAGAGTACACACACACAGCAAGCAGCACACCCATAACAGCAACGCAAAACTGGAGTTTTCCAAATAGGGACTCAATCTCCCAAAACAAGCAGGTTGCTGCACCTGGGTCTGTCACAGGCACCAGCAGGCTGCAGCCAGCTGTTATTGTGAGAGACATTTTGCTTTCTGGGAAGGGAGTATATTCAGAGAACCAGACAGCACTCAGACCTGTGGTATGGGAGGGACCTAGAGACTTTTTAAAAAGGAGCTGAAATATGGCTGGCCAAAGACCCCGCACGTAGCTGCTCTTCCAGCAAAGAGACCAGATTGAAAGTGCAGTTCATTCCCACTGAATCCAGCTGGGCAGGGAGTTCAGAGAGTTGCACAACAAAGGGTTTACCAGGCCCCACCCAGCTTGGTTAGTGGGTCGGGGATATGTAGAACACAGAGTTCTGGTCTGTGTCTTCTGCAAAGGCAGTGGTTTGGGACTTAGATGGGCAAAAGTTGAGCACCAGAGATTCTTTGAAACCAGGCAGACCCTCTCCCCCACCCCCACAGAGTAAAAACATCTAGGAAGGGAGAGGCATGCCCATTTACCTCCAGCAGAACAGCTCAGCCAGGTTCAGGAGCCCCCTGCTGGGCACATATCTGTAGGGGAAAGAAAGGGAGAGACTAAGGGAGGCCTTCCTGAACTTTTCTCATCCAGGACAGGACATGCTGGTTCCTTGGGTGTCCTCTGAAGCTAGCTGGGTAGAGAGTGAAGAAATTGGCACAGCAAGGAGAATTCAAGGGTCTGCACAGAGATGCCATCAGTGTCAGGCAGAAGAGCTGCTCCGTTTACACAGATTGGTCTCTCACGTGAAATGGACTCATCAGAAACTTTACAACATTGGAAATGATCTGGGACAGACTAATGTGTGTGGTGCAGGGGCAGGGGGAATACACCCTCCATCATCCCTGAAGTCTGAACAGTGCCTCCCAGGGGGGACCCAGGGGCTCCATCCTCCTGATCACACCAGAAGCCCTCACAGATGGGTCAGTGGTGAGGCTAAGACTAAAATAGCAAGACTGTAAACAGAGGCAGGTGGAGATGGTAACTGAAGTGCTTTTGGACCCTGAATGACCCACCTTTGGGCCTTGTGCTGATGAAAAGCCAGTAGGGCATAGCAGCAAGGACCATCCCACACATAGCCAAGCCTGAAGAAAGCACCTGCAGACTATGGATCACTTGTAGCCTCAAGGAGGCTGCCTCCAGCTAGATGGGGTCAGCAGCTGACATTGCCAATGTTAGATCCAGAAGGAGAGACTTGCAGCCAAGCATTGGACTCTACTGAGATGAATTCCACCTCATTCCTTTTCACTGTTTGCATGGTTTTTTCTTTCACATTACTTTTTAACATTTTTCCTTTTTCTTCAATTTTGTTTTGATTACTTCACTATCTTTTTTGTATTTCAAATCTCATATTTTACTCTTTCCTTTTCTACTCCATTTTGCTTTCCTTATTTCCCTTATTTTGTTCTTATTTTCATTTTTAAATTTATCTTTTCACATTATTCACCTCCTTCTTATTCCTTACTCTTATTTCTCCTTCCTCTATCCTCTCAAAATCATTTTTCTTTTATTTAGCCATCATATATTTTTCTATTCCTTGTAATAATCATGTTCTATTTTCAACTTTATTAACATTTGCTCATTGATATTGCTGTTGTAGTTCATTATTCTTCAATTTTGTTTCTATTTATTCAATATTTTTATGTCAAATCTCATATTTTATTCTTTCCTTGTCTTACTCCATTTTGCCATTTTCCTTCCCTTTCCTACTTTTGGTTTAAATTTTATTTTTTCCCTTTCTTTGTCTTCTTTCTATTCTTCACTCTTGTTGTTTCTCCTCCATCTGTCCTCTCAAAATCATTTTTCTTTTCTTTGGTCATATCACATTCTCTTTTTCTGTCTTATAATATTCTTATTCTCTTTCCACCTTTGTTGGTCTTTGCTCATTTGTCATTGTCATTGCCATGGCTGTTGTTTTTCCTCAATTTTGTTCCTATTTTTCTACACTTCTCTTTTTTTATTATTTCAAACCTCATATTTTACTTCTCCCTTTTTTTTGCTTCATTTTGCCTTCTTCCTTCCTTTTCTTGTTTATACTTTACACTTCATATTTCCCTTTTTTAACTTGTTTCTATTCCCTACACTTATTATTCTCCCCCTTTTACCCTCTCAAAATCATGTTTTCTTTCCTCTAGTCATTTAATATTCTTTTTCACCTTTCTTATAATATTTTTATTCACTTTTCACATTTATTAATCTCTGCTCATTTGTCATTGATATTGCTGTTGTTGGGGGGGGGTATTTTTTCTGTTATGAGTTTTGTTTTCGGTGTTGTTTTGTTCTGTCAGGACCTGTACAGCAACATAGGAGGTTAAAGAGACTTCACCACTGAGCCCCACAGGCTCCTACCACAGAAGGCCACCCCACAAAGACAGGGAGTCAAAATAGATCAATTTAATATGAAGAAACAAGCAAAAACAGTCACCTCAAATGGGGAGAAAAAAACCACCCTAAATGAAATGAAAAGATGAAACCCCAGAAAAAGAGCTAAATGAAAATGAGTATCAGACATAGAGTTCAAAGTAATGATCATAAGAATGTTCAAGGAACTTAGTGGGCACCACATCAGCATGAAAAAGGACATAGATACTATAAATAAAAACCAGGTAGAAATGAAGAATACAATATCTGAAATGAAGACTACATTAAAAGGAATTAAAAAGCAGGCTAGATGAAGCAGAGGATCAAATCAGCAGGTTGGAAGACAAGGTAGGAAAAAACACCCAGTCAGTGCAACAAAACAGAACAAAAAAAAGATTAAAAAAGAAAGTAGATAGTTTAAGGGAGCTTTGGGATGTCATGAAATGTAACAATATTCATATCATAGGGATACCAGATAGAGAAAAAAAATGAGCCAGGGATACAGACCAGCTTAAAAAAGTAATGACAGAAAACTTCCTTAACATGATGAAGGAAAATGTCACACAAGTTCAGGAAGCACGGAAGGTCCCAATTAAGATGAACTCCAAAAGGCCACTCCAAAGCACATCACAATAAAAATAGCAAAATTTAAAGACAAAGATAGAATCTTAAATGAAGCAAGGGAGAAAGAGCTAGTAACGTACAAGGGAACTCCAATAAGGCAATTAGCTGATTTCTCAAAAGAAACACTACAAGCTAGAAGGCACTGGCACAAAATATTTCAATTAATGAACAGCAAGGATCTGGAACCAAGACTACTCTATCCAGCAAGGTTCTCATTGAAAATGGAAGGAGAAACAAAGTGCTTCTCAGACAAAGAAAAAAGGCTAAAGGAGTAAAGCTCCACTAAACCAGCATTACAAGAGATGCTAAAGGGACTGCTTTAAGAAGAGGAAGAATTGAAGGGGATGGGGACAGGCACAAAGGGAAAAAATGGCAATGAACAAACATCTATTAATAATAACCTTAAGTGTAAATAAGTTAAATGCTCCAATCAAGAGATACAGGGTAGCTGAATGGATAAGAAACATGACCTGCATATATACTGCCTACAAGAGACCCATCTCAGGACAAAAGACCTATACAGACTGAAAGTGAAGGGATGAAAATACTATTCCATGCAAATGGATCTGACGAAAAAGCTTTGGTAGCAATACTTATATCAGACAAAATAGACTTCAAAACAAAAGCCATAACAAGAGACAACGAAGGTCACTATATAATATTTAAGGGAGTAGTCCGACAAGAGTATATAACCATTGTAAACATATATGCACCCAACATAGGAGCATCTAAATGTATAAAGAAAATATTTGATGATGTTAAGAAAGAGACTGACAGCAATACAGTCATTGTAGGGGATTTTAACACTCCTCTGTCAACAATAGATAGATCTTCCAAACAAAAAGTCAAGAAGGATGTTGTGGCATTAAATGACACTGTTGATCAAATAGACCTAATTGATATTTACAGGACATTTTACTCCAAAGAAGCAAAATATACACTCATTTCAAAAGCACATAGATCATTTTCAAGGGTAGTTCACATGGTAGGACAAAAGAATACTTAACAAATTCAAGAAAATTGAAGTCATATCAAGCATCTTGTGAAATCACAATAGCTTGAGACTAGACACCAATATCAAGAAAAAAACTCAACATTTAAATATATGGAGGCTGAATAACATGTTATTAAATGATGAATGAGTTAACAATGAGATAAAAGAAGAAATCAAAAAGTACCTAGAAACAAATGAAAATGAACAACAACAACCCAAAACCTATGGGATGTGGTGAAGGCAGCCTGGAGTGGGAAGTTCATTGCAATACTGGGCTACCTAAAAAACAGAAAAATCTCAAATAAATAACCTAAATTTATATCTTAAATAACTGGAAGAACAACAGCAAACACAGACCAGACAGAGTAGAAGGAAGGAAATAATCAAGATCAGAGCAGCATTAAATGACATAGAGACTAAAAAAAAATTTAAAAAAAATCTATGAATCCAGGAACTGGTTCTTCGAAAAGATAAACAAAATTGACAAAACTGTCACTAGACTTCATTCCAAAAAAAACAGAGAGGACCAAATAGTAAAATCAGATATGAAAGAGGAGAAGAAACAAAAGATATCACAGAACTACAAAGGATTATAAGGAATTATGGTGAACAACAATATGGCAAGAAATTGGACAACCTGGGCAATATAGACAAGTTTCTAGAAATATACAGTATTCCAAAACTGAATCAAGAAGAAGCAGAAAACCTGAACAGACATATAACAACCAGCAAAACTGAATCAAAAAATTCCAGGCACACAAAAGCCCTGGACCAGATGGCTTCATGAGTGAATTTTACCAAACATTCAAAGAAGTACTAACACCAATCCTTGTCAAAATATTCCAAAAAATTAAAGTAGAGGGAAGACCACCAAACTCTTTTGAGGAGGCCAGTAAAATGTGAGATATTCCATGCAGCAATATTTTTACAAATATGTCCCTTTAAGCAAGGGACATAAAGGAAAGACTAAACAAATGGGACTACATCAAAGTAAAAAGCTTCTGCATGGCCAAAGAAAACATCACCATAATGAAAAGGGAACCAACATTATATGAAATTATATTTCCCAATGATACCTTGGATAAGGGTTTGATCTCCAAAATATGTAAAGAACTCATAAGACACAACACCAGGAAGACAAAAAATTCCATTAAAAAATGGGCAAA
>JAPYXV010000702.1:0-14887 GCA_028533065.1 Trachops cirrhosus | reverse complement strand
CAGATAAAGTGCTTCCCAGATACATTCAAGTTAAAGGAGTTCACCATCACCAAGGCCTTATTATATAAAATGTTAAAGGGACTTATCTAAGAAAAAGAAGATAAAAAACATGTACAGTAAAACGACAGCAAACTCATGGTTATTAACAACCACATCTAAAACAAAAACAAAAACAAACTAAGCAAACAACTAGAACAGGAACAGAACCACAGAAATGGAGATCACATGGAGGGTTACCAACAGGGGAGTGGGAGGAGGAGACAGGGGGAAAGGTACAGAGAATAAGTAGCATAGATGGTAGATAGAAAATAGACAGGGGGAGGGCAAGAATAGTATGAGAAATGTAGAAGCTAAAGAACTTATAAGTATGACACATGAACATGAACTAAAGGGGGGGGACATGGGTGGGAGAGGGTGTGCAAGGTGGAGGGGAGTGAAGGGGGAAAATGGGACAACTGTAATAGCATAATCAGTAAAATATATTTTTTAAAAAATGTCCTTGGGTGAGGCAAAAAAAAAGTTGAATTTCTTGAGTTCAATAAATTTTTATGTAAGTGCAAAAAATAAATAAAATAAATTAAAAAATAAAGCTTTATTGAGACATTCACATATCATACAATTCACTCTTTAAAAGTGTGTAATTCAGGGGTTTTTAGTGTACTCACAGAGTTGGGCAGCCATCGTCACTGTCTAATTTTGGAAAGTTGTCTTCAATCCAAAAGGAATCCCATTATCTATTAGCAATCACTTTCGTTCTCCTGTTTCCCCAGCCCTTGGGAACCACTAATTTACTTTGTGTCCCTTTTCTGGATATTTTGTGCAAATGGAATTTGTGAACCTATTCTGGATATTTTGTATAAGTGGAATCATATAATATGTAGCCTTTTGTTTCTTCCTTTCACTTTGCATAATGTTTTAAAGGTTAATCCAGGTTGTAGTATGTATCAGTACTTCATTTCTTCCTTTTTATGGCTAATATTCCAAATGTGGATATATCACATTTTTTTTATGCATTCATGACTTGATAGACATTTGGGTTGTATGCATGTTTTTTTTTTAAGCAGTACAGTATGTAAAGATATCTAGGGCTTTTGAAACAGTCACTGTGTAAGTGTAGATGTATTGTAGAGAGGATTCATATAGAGTGGGAACTGGATTGTGAGTCTCTTATGGATTTGAGGAGTCTGTATCTGCTATCTTTTTGTGCTGGTAAAATATGTTCTAAGCTGGCACTGCAACTGTTTCTCTATAGCAGAACTTCGTTATTAATAAAGAAACTATTTTCACATTGCTTCTTTAAGGACTGAATTTCAAAACAGCTTTTATTAAAAATAGTGTTTTTTAACTTTTCTAGAAGAGGAAATCCTACTGAAAAAGTTGATTTTTTCTGATTTCTTTATTTTACCTTGTTGAACCCTGCAACCCAACTCTATTAATCCTAATCCTGTTTTCAGTATATAATTATTTATAGATAATAATAAATTATATTAATTTTCTTCATGGAGTTTTAAAAGTCCTGTTAATTTTCATCCTAGCATAACAAAAACAGCTGGGTAGTCTCATAAAGCCCTCATCATTAAAGATTAAGCCACTTATTTTTATTTTCAAAGGCTATGTTCATTGACTTATATCCATAAAAGTATTCAGTAGTTATTTATCTTGGACTAGTGGTGTGCAAAGCACTTTGTGGATTTAATAGCCCTTTCTTTTGCATCTACTGTAGTCATACCTTATTTTAACTTGTACTCAAATTCTACAGTGAGGACAGTGGATGAACTTGAGTGTGACCCGGGTTATGAAGGTTTTAGAAACTGTCATGTGTGAATCAGGTGAAGACGTAAAGTTGTTCAGTTTTTGAAGAGAAGACTAGGGCAGTATTGTGATGGTCCTCCCAGCCATTAAGAGGTTGTCTGTAGAAGTCTTGTTCTTTTGGAGAGTGATAGGGAGACGTTTGAATGAAAGAAGCATATACAAATAAGGCTGGTACTCCTGCTGATTTAAAAGTAGGCCTAAAATATGACTTTGTTTTCTAAATTTTTGTCCTTATATACTCTTCTACCATCTTCCAAATCCTAGAATATCTAGTGCAGTGTCTGATGGTAAGAATGGTTTCTGGATAGTATTTTGCCTATTCAGGGATATATGGAATGTTACATTATTAAATTATCACATCATCTTGTTACATGATTTTATCCTTAACAAATAGAATAGAAACATGTAAAGTGTTGTTTGGTGTTATGCAATTTTTATGTAAATTTTACTATGTCAGGATTAAAATATATCTTCTATTTGGTATATGTGAGGGACCCCTGAAAAAAACCCCAGAATTATCTTCTGGAGGACAGCCCCTTGTAGTACAGGCTTCCCCTGCTAGGTGAGTGTTCTAGGAACCCATCTGTATCAGTGTACCAGCTGGTGGTGTTGTGAGAGGCTGCATTTGGCTTCAGTGAATTTTTGTTTTGAAGACTCAGCATGTTTGCCCATTCAATGATGGGTGATTTATGAGCGCACCTGCCCACGCTATGCTTAGTGTTCAGCAGTTTTTGATTAAAACTGACATGACCTCCTTGCCCACCCTCCATATTCACCTGATCTTGCCCTGAGTGACTTTTTTGTTTGTTTCCCTGAATGAAAAAGTCCTCAAACATTTTGCCAATGTAGAAGAGGTGAAACAAAAACTGCAGAAGCACTAAAAGGCATCAAAATTCGAGCAGTTCAAAAACTGTGTGAGCAGTGGAAAAAACATCTCAATAGGTATATTGCATCAAATAGAGAGTACTGAAGGTGACTGAAGTTTAAACTTGTGAGAATAAGTACACATTTTTTAAATAAATAAATTCTGGGTTTTTTGCCCCCCCCCCCGTATGTGTAAGATTCACCTTAAAATGTAGGAACTGTATGTAGCGTAATATAAATCACTTTGGGAACAAGCGGCAGTTTATGGTGGTGTTTAAGAGTGGTGAAGATTCTGAGGATGGTGGGTATTTATGTTTGTCTGGTGATATGGGGCTATTTCTTGACCTGTTTCAGTGTTGCCTGTCTCATTCAACTTACGGATTTAGGACCTAATGCACTTCTTTGTGCTTTAAACAGGTATTTTTGATCTAGGCTTGGACTGTGCTTTAGGCAATAGAGTATAATGCCAGGAGTCTAGAATCTAGAGCCATACCATATGAATCTAAATTTCAACTCTCATTGAATAACTGTAATCTTAGGGAAGTATTTTAACTTCTCTGAGCCTCAATTTACTTATCTGTAAAATGGAGATTATAGATGTTCCTCATTGGGTAGTAGAAGTAAATGTAGTAATGTACTTAATGTGTGTAGCCTGTCTCATAGCAAACACCCAATAGATGTTATATACAGTTGCTCATTGTTAATACTAGTTTATAAAGGTCAGTTGCCTGCCTCCTCAAAGATTTCTGAATTGACTGGATCCCCAAATGGGAAGGAATGTGGTCTACATGCCTCTGTAAGGCATTCTAGATTCCTATTGCTTGCTTGGGATCAACACATTCTAGGGGAGTTTTGGGTGATGAGATTCTCTTGGCCTTCCATCGTCTAGTTCTGTTCTATATCTTGTTCCCTGAATCTCTGAAATGCGAAGTGTTTATGAGACGGGCGTTCTCTGGCATTTTTTTCAGTGGAATGTGGCTGAATGTGCACTTATTTCATAGGAACACTGGAACATTAGAGCACTTTGTAAAATTGCACCACCTTACGTTGTGCGAGAAAAGTGTTATATTTGTCTCGAGAGATACAGAAAAGGACAAGAAAAAAGATTCTAAACTGATGGATGACAGTGGACTATATCTAAATCCCCATGAGTATAATAAAACTATATTCAGTTTCATGTGATTAAGGTATCCATTCAACAGGTTTCTGTTAAGCATTTAGTCATCCTGATTAGCTTTGTCCCGGAGAGAGAGTTTGAGAAAACAATTTGTGTTTCATTACTAAAGCTGCTTCTCAAATCCAGGTCATATTCTGGTGACTGGTTAGAGGGGCTCATGCTGGTTTTCTTTTCTCTCAGAACTGCCTCCACCTACTCTCCTGCAGTTTTGTTTTTCCCCAGATTGGCTACACTTGCCTTAGCTTTCACCTTTCCTTATTGCCCCTATGTTTATTTTAAAACCCTTTTGGAGTTAGGAATTTGACTGCTTATCCTTATGGGAAAAAATAGAAAAGGGCTATCAATGTCAGGCCATTTAAAAATTTAAAGTCTTTACAATTATAGTTACCAACTCAGTGCTAAGATAATTAACTCCTAAAGCTGTAACTGGAAGACAAGATGGGCTTCTCTCTTCCTTATGCTGAGCACAAAGCTCACCAAACCTATTCTATTCTATAGACTGCTCCTTTGTCTCCTGTATCCCCCCTGAAAGTGCTTCCTTCCAGCACCTGTGGAGATTGATGAAATCAAGAAAGAGCCATAATCATCCTTCCTGGTCTCATGTATGTGGTTTGCATTTCCAAGAACCTCTAGATAGAATGCTACTCTTTTAAAATGTACATGAGATTTATCTTAATTAGGTATGATAAGGTGACAGCCATGGAGACAATGCCTCTGAAAGAAGAGTTTATTATTTACAGTTCCCAAGAGGAGGGGGCATGCCACACAGGGAAGCACCAATATCAGTCAGGAGACAGGAGGCGTGAGGGAAGAGCATGAGCATGAGCCTTTACTGTGGTTTCAGGGCAAAGGCAAAGCAGGGCCAGGTAGCAGCAGCCTTAAGATTGGCTAGTTTGAATAATTTCGGAGGACTGGTCAATAGGAGTAGTTTGTAGTTGTTGGTGTCTTGCCCTGGAGAGATTTAGTGTAGAGGAATATTGGCTTGGTGTGTAAAAGTTAGATAAAGGATCTGGTTGGGGCTATGAACCCTGGATTGGTTGGTTGGCATGTTAGCTAGTCCTGGAAGGGATCGTGTCTCCAGGATCAGCAAGGCCCCATGATATCAACGCATCATAAAATACAGAAAATACATGATTAATACATACCCTATCCAGTGGACCTGTGCTTATCACAGAAGTGGTTTTTTTAATTGGCATTTTCTTATTGAATAATACAAAGAATGGTAAAGTGGCTCTCTGCACTCCAGGAATTACAGTCTATTTTAGTAGATGAAGCCTGCACACATGAAATAGTGAGTAGTCCTGCAGGGCACAAGATTATCACACACCAGAAGGATCTGCACAATGTAGTGCAAGTTCAGTGAGGGGAGAGCAAAGCCTCCTAGAAACAACAGAGGGCAGTGGTGAAGAGGACAGTCTTTGGAGTCAGACCGCTGGGTTCATTGGGCTTCATTTATTAGCTGTAGAACCTTGGGTAAGCTATTTAATCCCTGTGTTTCAGTTTCCTCACCTGTAAATTAGGTTAACAATACTAGTACTCACCTCGTAGAGTTATTGTGAGAACTAAAATGGGTTAATACATCAAAAGTGCTTAGATAAAACATAGGATTTAGTAAGTATTCAGTAAGTGTTGTTATTAGGGCTGTGGAAGAAAGTTGAGTGAAGTGAATAGAATTGACCTTTAAAGAGATGAGATAGGGGAAGTGCTCCTTTGGGATAGGGGAAGGAAGGAAAGGTGGCTTGTTGTGAGGCTGTCAATGTCAGGTGACAGGAGGTTGCTCTGGTAGTATAAGTTTGAAAAATAGGTTGGTGAGACCTTTGAATGCTAAGGAATTTACATTTTTTCTTTGTCATAGAAATTCATCTGAAACTTTCATTTACCAGGGACATGACATTAAATTAGTGCCCCAGGAATCAGTCTTGATAGTATGGCTTTGGAGAGTGGAGAGCTTGGTACAGAGTCTATAAATCAGGGTACATTAAGTTAGCAGTAGTAATAATTCTAAAGTCTTTGTGATTTAAAAAAATAATAAAGGTATGTTTGTTGTTCATGCTGCATGTTTGTCACAGCTCAACTGGGTGCTCTGCTTATTGTTATCATTCAGAGACCCAGGCTGATAGAATAGCCAACATCTCATATTTTGTTTGTCCGAAGAGAGGGAAAAGAGCACTCTGGAGTGGAGTCATGTACCAGCAATTAAATACTAGGCAACACTCTTAAATACTGGAAACACTCACACTCCCCATTTATAGCTCATTGGCTATAGAACTAGTTGTAGGGCAGTCACCAATTACAAGGGTTCCAGAAATTGCAGTCCTTCTATATTTAAGCGGAAGGGCTGGAGATGAAGAACTGAAATTATATAATGTTATGGGGCAACCCTGTTGTATATGTGGTCTATCTTCCATCATCTTGCCTCAGATTAATCCTTGTGCCACATAACGACATTTTAGTCAGTGATGGACTGCATATATGACTGTGGTCCCATAAGATTATAATGGAGCTGAAAATTCCTATCACTTGATGTTGTAGCCATCCTTTCACTGTAGCCATCCTAATGTCATAGCACAAGATATTACTCCCATGTTTGCAGTGATGCTGGTGTAAACAAACTTGCCACAGTGCTGGTTGTATAAAAGTGCAGCACATAGAATTATGTATAGTGCGTAATACTTGATAATGCTAATAAACAACTTTTTTCCTGGTTGATGTATTTACTATACTTTTTATTGTTATTTTAGCTCTTTCTACTTATAAAAAGAAATTTGCTATACCTGTAAAACACAGTATACCATGTTTTGCTGGCAGCAGCCTCATATACCTTGTGCTTACCCATCTCTTGATTGTATCATTTTTCTCTCATGCTTGATTTAATCTTGTGTTTTATAAATTTAATGTAGCCTACATGTACAGTATTTATAAAGTCTGCAGTAGTGTGCAATTATGTCCTAGGCCTTCACAGTTGCTCACTACTCACTCACTGACTCACCCAGAGCCAGTACTGCAAGTTCCATTCCTGGTAAGTGCTGTATGCATACTGGTGTACCTTATTTTTTTTAACCTTTTATACCATATTTTAACTGTACTATTTATATGTTTAGATACGCAAACACTATTGTGTTACAGTATGGCAATCACCTACAATATTCAGTGCGGTAACATGCTATGCAGTTTCATAGACTGGAGGCAATAGGCTGTGTACCATACAGCCTAGGTGTGCATTAGGCTATGCCATCTAGGTTTGTAAGTACACTCTGTGATGTTCACACAGTGAGGAAATCACCTAACAAAGCATTTCTCAGAACGTATCCCTGTCATTAAATGGTGCATGACCATATACATAAATAGCACTAAAGACTGCTCACCACAGAGGGAGACTTATTTAGAAGATGGTTGTATAATAGTTCAAGTAGCTGGTCTTAGTTTCTGGGTCAGGGTTGTTGCAGTCAATAGGGAGAAGAGTTGGCTAGAAAAATTTTTTGAAGGAATAGTAGTTAAATGTTGATAGTTGATTGCATATAGTTAAAAGGAAAGAGGAGTCAAGATGAGGGAAAACTTTTGGATCCAGTGGAAGGTGATGCTGCCATTACAGAAATATGGTAGTTGGTGTGTGTTAGGGATTGGTAGGAGACCAGCAGATGTCCTACTGGCCTCTAGAGCTATGCCTGTCCACAAACTGTAGTTGGTCTTCAAGGAGATAAGTAGAGAAATAGAGTAATCACTTATAAACTTTTATAGTAATTATTTTTCTTTTTCCTGTGCTATGGTCTTGATTATGTTAAATCTAAAAAATTGGAGCTTGTATTTTAAATGTTATATTTCTTTTTCTTTTGTGTGTTTTATTATATTTTGCAAAAGTATTGACCTGTCACAGGTAGAGGAAAAATAATTAACCCTTTACCACAGGTAGTTTGGGAAGAATTGCTTTGAGATAGATGACAGGGACTTAAAAGATCAAAGCTGGTGATAAGGAGTTGAGTCCTTTCCATAGAATAATGAGTTCAGTACTTGAAGTGTGAGACTCCAAAATGTAATGAGGACCCAGGGCTAAGAGGTGAGGCACACCCAGTGTTATGGGAGCAGAGTTGTAAGCAGGGATGTAGATAGTACAGTGTCCCAGGAATCCTTAGAAGTGCTAGGAGGTGGTTGGTAGTGTCAGAAGCCACAGAGAGTTAAGGAAAATAAGGACTGATGTCAAGCTAGATTTGGCAATAAGTAAGTCATTGTGAATGTTTAAAAGTAAACTTTTAGCATAGTGGTGTGGTCCAATGCCAGATTTCAAGTTATAAAAACGTATGAGCATAAACTATCAGTTGGGAAAGTTTGATGGCAAAACAAAGGCAAAGACTAGAATGGTAGTTATTGGGTCAACACATATGGTTGTTAGAGTGTTTTTGGTTTTTTGTTTTCAAAAACAGAGCAAGTCCAAAGGCCTCTATCAGTTGAGGGGAGGGGAATGGTGGTGGGAAGGAAGAAGGAGGTAGCAGTGTGCCATGGCCAGGGGCAGGAGTGGAGAATAGAGGCCATGGAGTGAATGGGGGTGAGAGTGGGAGCTGATTGAATGGTGCAGTAACCCAGGTAATTACTGGTAGTAGTAAACTGAAGGTGGTCAGAAGGGGAAAAGGATGGGAATTTGCAAAACTCAGCAGATTTGAACAGGGGAAAATACAAAGTGGGCATTACTGAGGTCCAGCATTGAGGGGTAGGTGTGGTCAAAGTTAAGTGAGCAAAGTCTCAGAAGCCCTAGTGAGAGCACTGGCAAATGGCTGCAAACTGTGACCATGGATCCAATCTAGGAAAATCAACTTCTTACTCTAGTCAATGCCTAGTAAGTATGAGTACTGAATAACAAAGTAATGAGGGAGGAATGGAGTGGGGTTACTTAATCCTCAGGTGTGGTTAAAAGAAGAATAAAAATATGGTACAAAATGTATTTAATTATTTAATTAAACCTAGAAACACAATCATTATTCATCAAAAGTATGAAAAGAATTGTAAAATTTACAATGTCCCTCAAAACTCCTACCTGTAAAACTAATGTTACTCATGTCTCATTTGCATTCAGCTCTCTCTTCTTTAAGTATTAGAATTGAAAAAAGGTGGGCAGAGATGCAGTGTCTACTGTTTGTGCCCATCCCTCTCTTCTCTGACCTAATTATTCTTCCTTCATAGTCTTGAACCCAGCCCTCAGGTTTCCCCTCATCTTTGCTGTTGTCTGTAATGGGCCCCTGTTTGATTTCCTAAATGACATTGATACAAAGTAGCACATCGTGGTTACTCTGTAGGATTGCCATGCAAAAGAGGCCCTGGACATAGAGGTTAGGAACACTCTGAAGTCCAGCTGCTTAAATTCAAATCTTAGTAACCTCGTGCACTTAGCTTCTTAGAGCATCATTTGCTCATTTGTAAAAAGGATAGTAAGAATAAAAAGGATTGCAAGAGATTAGGAGAGTGTCAGCTATATAGTAAGCACTCATAAGTATGAATTATTCTAAATAGATTATTTTTAATAGGTGTTTTCACAACTTTTTGCTAGGTGTAAGTTTTTCATAAATGTACTTTTAAAAACACTGACAAATCAAGTTATTTACCCTGGAAAACAGAGAGCTGTCAATGTATGCAAAGTCTTGTGCCTTAAGCAAGATGACAAAGGCCAAGGGAAGGATAAAGTTGAACTTGATAAGAGAGGTATACCCACAACAGGCTGTGGTATGATTGATTAGTTATTTGTTGTGTTCCATTGACATGTCTTTAACAGTTTTGACGTAGAAAGGTTACTTTCTGCTTTTAAATTTTATATATCTCATATGAAATCTTTGGCTGTTAGTAGTGCCAGGAAACAAATCAGTATTTATTACAACATATCCCATAAGAAGGAATCAGATGTTGAAGTTCAGCAGGTAAATAACCTTTCCTGTGTCTTCACTGGTCAGCCTCCATGAGCAAGTATGATTTCTTGCAAAAGGAATAGAAGAGTGAAATCTTTTTCTCTGCAACTGTAATAGGTCTCCCAGGAATCCTTTCGCAATCACTGATGTAATTTCAGTGGCACTCTGGAAAACTGAAGCAAGCTGTACTTTGCAAGCAAGTAGCAATCAAAGGGATAAATACTTTTCTCTTTGAAAATAGAGTGAAATCACTTCCATTCTGATCTTTGCAACCCAATGCCTGCTGATAATGTGAGCATAAACACATTAGGCACCAAAGAGGAATGGCATCTGGATGCTAAGATGTGATCAGAATAGCCAACATAAACACAGGCAGCCATCAGGGAAGCTGCCCTCCATCCTATCACATCATGTTGAGGCATAATTCAGTGTATGACTATGTGATACTGATGTGTGTAAAATCAGTTTTTGTTTTCAGTCTTCACATTTAGACCCCGCTTTCCCAACCCCCTTGACTGCATAGAATATATAAATCAAGCCACATCTGACAGTGATTTGCTCTCTTTATCCGGGAAAAAGGCTTTGACTCTGATTGTGACTTGGCTTCACTGCGTTGATCTTCATGACAAGCTCTTTTTATAATTCCCACAGCAACATTAACTTCAGTTGTTGAGGGTTTTGATGGAGAGGGGCATAAAATATACACATCACAATTGGGTCTTTCATTACATAATCACAAATTGTATGCCGTCACTCATATGTGCTTCATGAAAGCAGTAAATTTAAAGAAAAGAGAAACTGTTTAAAACTTGAGACCAGAGAGCACAGTTTATCTTATTTACAGTTTGGCTTAAACATTGGCACTTAAGTTAATATCATACCATATGTGGTAATCCTGCAAAGTGTTACATATTTTTATTTATAGTTAAGGGAGTAAAGCAAAATCCCCTTTTCATTATGTTATCTTGCATTATTTACTCAGTGATGAATGACACTGCCTTGCAGATATGTTTTGCAATGAAAGACCCTATTGTAGCATATATTTATGGGGGGGGTGTGGCTTGTTAGAGTTACGGTTTCAGAGGGGTTTTAAAATCTGAATTTCCTGGTACTTGTTCAGTTGAAATGTATAGCTAATGTTTTAACACTATTTTTGGAGTGAAGTAAAAGAAAAATAAAAAGGAATGAACAAAGGGGAAAACTTGAAGTTAAAATGTTAGAAACCAAATAAAATAACTAAAGGCATATTGGCATACCCTAAACTCAAAGATTAAAATTACATGAGGGATCATAGTGATCTTCTGATTGTTTAAAGATGACTTCAACTTTAAAAGTTTATTAACTGTTTAAGGGCACCCGTGAATGAATTCTGTGAAATTGGGGAGTTATGAATATGAGGAGCTGAAAGAAAACTTCTGAGGGGACCCGACAGTTTAATAGTTGCTCAAACTTTTGAGTAGAAAACTAGTTCCATGCTATTTCAGTTTGTTCAATAGTCATGAGAATTTCTACTAAAGAAGGAAAGAGGTTGATATTTTGGAGGGAGAGTTAGTCTTTTAGACAGTATTTGTTTTGAAATACAAAGAAAAAATAGATGAACAAATAAATAAGAGGAGATGCTAATTTTTAATGAAGTAGAAATTGTTCAGCCTCTACTCATTCAGAATTTTGGATAATTTAACCACAAATGGCCTGTCTACTTTGTTAAGTAGAAAAATAAGGACTTCCTAGCAAATTAATAAAATAAGTAAGACTTTAGGACTAATGTATTTGAGGCAGATGTGTTCCTGTGATTCATTCAGAACTTAAAAGATTTCATACCAGTATTTTTTGGGCTTCCATTGTTTAGATGAGTAGTTACATCATTCTGAGAAACTTACTGTCATTGTCACTGTTACCCTGAATGTAATGTCATTTTGTTCTGTCTGCTTTCAATATTTTTTCATTATTTTTGTGTTCCAGCAGATTAATTTTTTTAGACTATGCTGTGCATAGATGTAGTGTCCTTTGCATTTATCCTGCTTAGGTTTGTTCAGATTCTTGAATCTTTTTTTATTTTAGAGGGGAAAGGGGAGAGAGAAAGAGAGACAGAGACAGACACAGAGAGACAGACATCGATGTGAGAGAGAAACATTGATTGGTTGCCCATTGTGTATGTCCCAACTGGGGATCGAACCTGCAACTATTTGGTGTACAGAATGATGCTACAACCAACTGAGCCACCTGGCCAGGGAAGATTCTTTAAAAAGACTTATATCTCTCACCAAATTTTGAAAATTTTAACTATTTGGAAAATAAATCATTTCTTTGGAATACTTTTAGATTTACCAAAACAGTTGCCAATATATTGTAGAGTCCCCATATACTCATCACCCACATTCCCCTACTCTTGATGTCTTATGTATCATGGTATATTTGTTAATCTATAAAGGTAGCATTGGTGCAGTGTCATTAACTATAGGTTTTCATTAATGTACCTTTTTTTTTTTCCTGTTTTAGGGTCCAATCTAGGATACCACTTTACATTTTATCCCCATACCCCTGCGTCTCCTCCAATCTGCAACAGTTTTTCAGATTTTACTTCTTTTTTATGGCCATGACACTTTTGAAGGGTACTGGTCAGGTATTTTTTAGAATGTCCCTCAATGTGTATTTGTCTGGGTTTTTTTTTTTTTTATGCTTAGAGGTTAAGGATTTTGGGAAGAAGACTATGGTGGTAAGGTACCTTTCTCATTCAAGCATATCAGGGGATAATGATTTCAATATGACTTACCACTTGTGATATTAACCTAACAATGTGGTTAAGATTGTGTCTGCCAGTTTTCTTGACTGTAAACTTAATATTTTTCCCTTTTTCATTCTCTGTTCTTTGAAAGTAAGTCACTACATACAGGTTATAATTAAGGAAAGGGAAAGTCAGCCCTACCTCTTGGAAGAGGTAGTATCTGTATCTATTATTTGGAATTCTTCTGTAAGAAAAATATACACCCACCCCATTTACTTTGTTTATTTATCCAATCATTTGTTTATATTAGAATAGAGTCATTATATTATTTCATTCTTTGGGCTCTAATCCAATACTATCATTATTTATTCTCTTGCTTAGATTATTCTGGCTTTGGTCATTGGGAGCTCTTTTAGGTTAGTTTATGTGTCCTTTTGAGATGCCCCTAGTCATTTTTTAATAACTTCTTTTATTTTTTTAACTTTTTACTTTAGACACCTATCCGATGCTATAGGCTCATCTTATATTTTATCTGCCCCAGCCTTAGATTCTGCCCTTTCTCCAAAGAGGCTGGATTCCTTTTACTGGGAAATGGTATTTGGAAATCACAGTCTGAGTGCTGGTTGTTCATAGTGTTTATTGTTTTTTAAAGTGTGTTTTGCATGGGTTTCTCTTTCACCTGTCCTTCCTAGACTGCAATTACATGTGTTAAACCTTTTGATTTTGACCCCAAAATACCTGTGCTCCATTCTTTTTTTAAAGTATATTTTATTGATTGTGTTATTACAGTTGTCCCAACTTTCCCCCCTTTGCCCTCCTCTGCCCAGTACCCACCTTCCCCCAGCAATCCCCCCTACCCTAAGTTCATGTCCATGGGTCCTGCATGTAAGTTCTTTGGCTTCTCCATTTGCTATATGATTCTTAACATCCCCCTGTCTATTTTGTACCTACAAATTATGCTTCTTAATTCCTACACCTTTTCCCCCAATCTTCCCCTTCCCCCTCCCAGCTCATAAACCTCCAAATGATCTCCACACCTATGATTCTGTTTCTGTTCTAGTTCGCTTATTTTGTTTTTTTCTTTAAGAATCAGTTGTTCACAGTTGTGAATTTGTTGCCTTGTTAATGTTCATAGTTTTGACCTTCTTTTTCTTGAATAAGTTCCTGTAACATTTCATGTAATAATGGCTTGGTGATGAACTCCTTTAGCTTTACCTTGTCTGGGGAAGCACTTTATCTACCTTCAATTCTAAATGATAGCTTTGCTGGATAGAGTAATCTTGGTTGTAGGTCTTTGCTTTTCATCACTTTGAATACTTCTTGCTAGTAGTCCCTTCCTGCCTGCAAAGTTTCTTTTGAGAAATCAGCTAATAGTCTTATGGGAACTCCCCTGTAGGTAACTCACTTCTATTCTCTTGCTGCTTTTAAGATTCTTTTTCTTAACCTTCAGCATTTTGATTGTGATGTGTCTTATTGTGCTCATCTTTGGGTCTAACTTGTTTGGGCCTCTCTGTGCTTCCTGGATTTGTATGTCTATTTCCTTTGCCAAATTAGAGAAGTTTTCTTTCATTATTTTTTCAAATAAGTTTTAAATATTTTCCTCTTCCTTTTCTCCTTCTGGCAGCCCTATGATTCAGATGTGGGCACATTTGGAGATGTCTCAGAGTCTTCTTATACTATCCTCATTTTTTGAACAAAAAAAAATTATTTCGTTCTGGTTGAATGTTTTATTCCTTCCTTATGTTCCAAATCATTGATTTGAATTCCAGCTTCCTCCTTCACTGTTGGTCCCCTGTAAATTTTTTAAAAATTTCATTTAATGTAACCTTCATTTCTTCCTTTATGTTGTTGCCATATTCAGTGAGTTTTTTCTTTTTTAATATATTTTATTGATTATGCTATTACAGTTGTCCCATTGCCCCCTTCACTCCTCTCCACCCTGCACACCTCTCTCCCACCCACATTCCTCTTTGGTTCATGTCCATGTGTCATAAGTTCTTTAGCTTCTACATTTCCCCTACTATTCTTGCCCTCCCCCTGTCCATTTTCTACCTACCGTCTGTGCTACTTATTCTCCATACTTTTTCCCCCTCGCTCCTCCTCCCACTCCCCTGTTGCTAACCCTCCATGTGATCTCCATTTCTGTGGTTCTGTTCCTGTTCTAGTTGTTTGTTTAATTTGTTTTTGTTTTTGTTTTAGGTGTGTTTGTTAATAATTGTGAGTTTGCTGTCATTTTATTGTACATGTTTTTTATCTTCTTTTTCTTAGATAAGTCCCTTTAACATTTCATAAAATAAGGGCTTGGTGATGATGAACTCCTTGAACTTGACCTTATCTGAGAAGCACTTTGTCTGCCCTTCCATTCTTAATGAAAGCTTTGCTGGATAGGGCGATCTTGGATGTAGTTCCTTGCCTTTCATG
>JAPYXV010000701.1:0-14887 GCA_028533065.1 Trachops cirrhosus | reverse complement strand
ATTTCTGTGGTTCTGTTCCTGTTCTAGTTGTTTGCTTAGTTTTTGTTTTTTAGTTTCACTTGTTGACAGTTGTGAGTTTATTGTCATCTTACTGTTAGTATTTTTCATCTTCTTTTTCTTAGATAAGTGCCTTTAACGTTTCATATAACAAGGGTGTAATCATGAAAAACTCCTTTAAGTTGACCTTATCTGGGAAGCACTTTATCTGCCCTTCCATTCTAAATGAAAGCTTTGCTGGATAGAGTAATCTTGGATGTAGGTCCTTGCCTTTCATGACTTCAAATACTTCTTTCCAGCCCCTTCTTGCCTGCGAGGTTTCTTTTGAGAAATCAGCTGACAGGCTTATGGGCACTTCTTTGTAGGTAACTGTCTCCTTTTCCCTTGCTGCTTTTAATATTCTCTCCTTATCTTTCATCTTAGCTAATGTAATTATGATGTGCCTTGGTGTGTTCCTCCTTGGGTCCATCTTCTCTGGGACTCTCTGAGCTTCCTGGACTTCCTGGAAGTCTATTTCCTTTGCCAGATTGGGGAAGTTCTCCTTCATTATTTTTTCAAATGAGTTTTCAATTTCTTGCTCTTCTTCTTCTCCTTCTGGTACCCCTAAGATTTGGATGTTGGAATATTTAAAGTTGTCTTGGAGGTTCCTAAGCCTCTCCTCATTTTTTTTGAATTCTTGTGTCTTCACTGTGTTCTGGTTGAATGTTTCTTTCTTCCTTCTGGTCCGCACCGTTGATTTGAGTCCCAGTTTCCTTCCCATCACTGTTGGTTCCCTGTACATTTTCCTTTATTTTACTTTTCATAGCCTTCATTTTTTCATCTAATTTATGACCATACTCAGCCAATTCTGTGAGCATACTGATTACCAGTGTTTTGAACTGTGCATCTGATAAGTTGTCTATCTCTTCGTCACTTAGTTGTATTTTTTCTGGAGCTTTGATCTGTTCTCTTAGGCCATATCTTTTTTTTGTCTTGTCTCACCTGGTACATAGTAAGGGGCAGAGGCTTAGGTATTCGCCAGGGCAGGGCAACCAACTTTGCTGTGTTGTGGCACTGTATGTGGGGGAAGGGTCTGAGAGGGAACAATGCAGCTTGCTCAGCTGCATTGTTAGGTGGTTTTGTGTTTGTTCTAGGACCCTGTGCGTCTCTCCAGTGAACTCTCCTGTGAGGCCAGGAGTTTCTCCCACTGGTGCCTCAATCCCCACAGGTGTCTTCAATCATAGCTTTGACACTTTATTTCCCAGCGCTAGAACCCTGGGTTGCAAGCTTTGTCTCACTACCCAGCTGTTCCTCCTGGTTTATCTGCACAGGAATGTGGGATTTACCAGTCTGCAATCTGGCACCTCGCTGGGTCTGCCAGCCACCACCTTGCCATGAGTCCTCTTCACCTGACTGCTCATCTCGGCCCCTTCTACTGATCTGAATGAATGTTTCCTCTTTAACTCCTTGGTTGTTGGACTTTCATACATTTCAATTTTCTGTCAGTTATGGTTGTTTTTTGTTTTTAAATTTGTTGTTGTTTTTATGATTGTACAAGGAGGCACAGTGTGTCTACCTATGCCTCCATCTTGGCCGGAAGTGTGATTAAATTTTCTGATTCCTAATAATTGTTTAGAAATTCAGAGGAGGAAGGAATAGCTTCGTGAAAAAATTGGGACTTTAGGAATATGGGTTGGATTTGTTTGGGTAGGGGAAAGGAGTGCTGAGAAACACGAAAAGTGGGAGAAAATGAATGGAGGGGTCAAACAGCAGGGCTGCATAGGGAGGATATGAGGGGCAGATCATACAGAAACCCCAAAAGCTGGGACAAGAAGATTGGATTTTCTGTTAGAGGAGAGTATTTTACCATGCTTCTCAGCTTCAGGGTATTGCAGGAGAACATTTACACATTTGAATGTTGATGAAGACACGTACAAATATAGATAAAATGTGATAATTTGTACTGTTTTCTGGTTGGTGTTAGTGACATCATATGATTCCAGCAGTTATAGTTTGGGTGACAAAGTAGTTCAGGGTATCAGCACTGTGCCAGAGGTTTGCGCATTGTAAGCGGCTATTAGGGGAAAGGAAAGTCCTATCAAGGGCTCAGCAAATGCTGGAACATGAATGTGAAACTATTTAGCAGCACCTGCAGCCACCTTTAGTTTACATTATAGAGTTGAGACGGTGCTCATCTAGGTACTCGTTTACTGAAAGGAGAAGATCAGTGAGAAAGTCCAGAAAACTAAATGCTTGTCGGTTCACAGATCATCATTCTCAACAATCTGTGGAAGCTAGTGGTGGACACTTGGAACATTTGTCTGTAAATATGTGTGCTTTAATATTAAATGCACTTTTAATTTCAAGTCAAAACACACAATTTTTTCCTACTTGTTCAACTTGTAAGCCGTTATAGGGAAAATAAAGCTGTACCCGAAAACAGCATATGCCACCTCTGCTAGATGGAATTAAGTGGTTGTATGCAAACGCTTTCTCATTACTCTACATTAGCATTATCTCTTCAGCTCAGTTTGAAGTGTTTTGCAAACATTGTTAACCCGCCATCCCTCATCAGAGTTAAAAAAAAATATTAGTTACAAAGTGTGATATTAGCAATAAATAATTTTAAGTCACAAGAAAATGGTGAATGGTCATGTGTACATGAGATGCATTTTTCCTCAATAGAAACCATTCGGAAGAACAAATATCTAATTATGCAACCTGTAAAAAAGTGTCATTGACATTATCATCAAGAGAAGAGGATAACAGATTGGCAAATGCCTCCTGTGTTCACCAGCTTGATGTCATTAGGAAAATGTACAGGCTGAGTAAGCTTAGTGGAGGCACGGTAGTCACCTGGCTCTGGTAGTATCATTCTCAAGGCCCTTCTGACACAGACAGCATCCAGGTGAGTGACCAGGAGGCAAGTGCAGACATGGTTAGTTGTGAGGAGTTCTCACTGACACTGAGATGTGGAGGAAGGGTTATAATAAAAAACCATTATTTGCAAGGAGGATAGGAGGAGCTTGTTTTAGGGCTTGAGGACTAACACATAGTCCTGTGTCAAGCCTAAGCCCCATTACTTTCTTACAAATGAGTGGACATGTGAACAGCCCCTCGGAATCTAATCTGTTTGTAGATTAATACGATTATTTATTAGTTACCAAAACTTTTCCTTCCAAATGGCATATGTGAATAGTATTTCTTGAGCATCCACTGGGGAAGCAAAGATGAATAAACTTGCTCCTGCTCAAGGAAGTTACAGCCTTAGAGGGGGATTTGTGCACACGAGTGGTTCATTGTAATATTTTATCATTGTAATTCTACACTACATTATTATAATTATACTATTGCATTACAGAGATGGAATTATCCAGAGGGTGCTATGTAACACAGACAGGAAAGTCTTTCTGGAGCAGGTGATATCTGACCTTAGTCCAAAAGAATGAAGAAAGGCATACTAGGGAGAGGAAGGGAGGGGAGAGATAGCAGGTGTGCGGCCCTCTGGCTAATGAATGAGTCAGGGGTTAGGTCATGGAGGGTCTTACGTGCTACATTAAGAAGTTTAGATTCTACCTGGTTTTAGGCAATAAAAAGTCATTAAAAGGTTTGAAGTGAGCCTGGCATCAGATTAATAGTTAGGTATTGTATTAGTTTTCTATTGCTGCCCTAACATGTTGCAACATACTTAGACACTTAAAACAACACAAGTTTATTATCTCATAGTTCTGTAGTCCAGAAGTCCAGGGAGGCAGTTGGTTTCCCAGCTCTGGGATTCACCAGGCATCAAGGTGTCAGCTGGCTGGACTTCGACAGGGAGACTGTGAAGCTTTCGCTGTTCAGATCATTGGCAGAAACTAATACCTTCCGGTTTTAGGTAGAACTGAGGTCCCCATTTCCTTGCTGCTGTCAACTGGGGGCCACCCTAGGCTCCTAGAGGCCTCACTCCTGTGCTTCCACAACACCCCTACATCCCAGAGCTAGCAGCAATGAGCCACTCTCTGACTTCTCCCTCTGCCACATCTCCCCTGCTTCCAGCTGGAGAAAGTGCCCTGACAGGCTTATGTGATTAGGTTGGGCTTACCTGAAGAAGACAGGATGCTCTCCCTGTTTTAAAGTCTATAAGCTCATTTACATGTGCAAAGTCCTGTCATCCATGCAGGTATTCACAGGCTCTGGAGATTAGGTGTGGACCTCCTCGAGGGGGCATTACTCTGCTTCCTGAGGGTGTCTGGGCAGCTTTCACAGAGCAGAGTCCCCTCTCACTGCCAGGCTCTGCCCCCAGCACTCATTTTCCTTCTACCTCCCTGACTGATTTTTTAAATGGCTTTATTGAGGTATAATTTATATTCATGCATATTATGTACACAACTTAATGACTTTTAGTAAATTTAAGCAGTGTGAAACCATTACCGCAATCTAGTTTTAGACCATTTCCATCACTCCAAAAAGATTTCTCAGGCCTGACTGCAGACGACTGGCTGTGCCTTCTTTATTCTTGTTTTTAGGCTCATCTCCCTTTTAAAGGCTTACATTGCCCAGGACTTTCTTGGGCTCGCTGCGAAGTGCCCACATTCAGGATATTCTTTACAGGTGTGCAGGAGTACACATCAGGTTGTTGACAGTGGTTACCCACTGGCAATGAAATGGGGGGTTAGTCGGGAAATGATTAACTTTTTCTTTATGTATCTTTCAGGATTTACTAGACAATGAACATTTATCACTTTTGAGATTAAAATTCTTAATTATGAAAACAAAAAGAAACTCTTTCTTTACCATTCTGGCTGCACAGTAAAGGAGGTGCTTCAAATGCCAAGGAAGAGGAGCATTCATCTGGGTGTTTTCTGAAAGACCCTGCAGACCCAGACAGATGCCAAGGCTGCCACCATTCTCTCACTTCTGTCTCTGCCCTGATGCCGAGGGGTGGTTCCTGCATTAGCAGCACGTGGTCGTGGCATCAGTGGGGAGGCCAGACTCGGACACGCTCTGTTTTCTCTTTTTGAAATAGTCTCATTTGAGTTTTCAAGAGAAAACCAGGATTCGGAATGTTGGCTAGGACAATACAAAATATTACAATGTAGTAGCTGTGAAATATTAACAAAGTTCCAAGAATGTTTAGGTCTGGAAACTGCCATAAGTACTGTTTTTGTTGTTTTAGTTCAGGGGTGTCCAACCCACAGCCCGAGGGCCGCAGGCAGCCCAGGATGGCTATAAATGTGGCCCAACACAAAATCATAAATTTGTTTAAAACATTATGAGGGTTTTTTTTTGTGATTACGTGTTGCAATGTCATGTCAAATAAATGTACGTATGCTCTTGCTATCTGTATGCATGCGTGCACAATCATGCCTTATTCACGTCCTCGCTATTTGGCAGCACCTATATTTGGGAGCAACTATTTTGAAGAATGAAACACATTAAGAGTAAAATTAGAACCAAAAATATCTGATGAGCACCTTGAGAACTCACTGAGAATTGCAACTACTGCTATCAAACCAGATATCGATGCACTAGTTTCTCAAATACAGTTGTAACAGGATGAAGCCAAGAGGGGTGCCCCAAACAGGGATTTGGAATGGGGTCCAGAACTCAAGGTGTCCAGGAAATATTAGAAAAATACATAGGATGTCCTCACCCCCCACAAGTCTGAGCTGGGGGATGGGACACATGGAGCAGGGCCATTGAGAGCTGTGTTGTATAGCAACAGCTTTGCAGCTAACCTCTGGCATGGTCATTTAACACATCTATAACCTTTAACTGGTTGCATAGATATGTTAAATAGCTGTGGCCATGCTTTGAGCCAGGGGGATGGAAGTGACTTCCACACAAGATATAACTGGGAGGCAGCTCCCCCTGGTTACAGTGCCTGCGTGAGAGCTTGGAGATGACTGGCTCCATGCCATGGGGCCACACCTGCCCAGACCCACTATGGCAGTGAAGTATAGCTGGGAGTGCTGGCAGGTGTAACTGATTGTAGGAGGAGTTGGAAATGGGGCTGCAGAGGAAGATGGGTGTGGGGATTTAAACCCAGGCACAGCAGTCATAGGAGGGGAGAATCACGTGGCTTTGGCAGAGTGGGGACCTCGCGGCTTTGGGGTGCTCCCTTTTGCCACATGGCTTAGGAAGCAGGAGAGATTTTGCCTGGAAGAAAAGGGGTGAAAGGACTTTTGCTGGTGGGCCATGAGAGGGTGCCACATGGTTTAGGATTAACTGGAGATCATGGCGGTAACACAGCTGATGGTGCAGGGAGCCCAAATCACAGACTTCTACTTCTTTTCCTGAGATATGGTACCCCAGACTAGGGCAGAGGGAGAAGGAAGGACTGTGTGCGTCTGTGGGTATTCTAAAGAACTTTAGTATTTTAATGAAGACATTAAGTCATTACTCTAAGTCTGTATAACCTTTAAATAAATATTTCCTTTCCTTTTCACAAATCTCTGGCATTGAGAGAAGTCTTTCCTCTGGCGGCGGGCATAGTGAACCTAGTGGGGGGTCCTTTCGGTAATAGTATATCGTACACCCACCCTGGCTCTGTTCTGTAACACAATGTCAAACATCCCACCAGTTTGATGTTGCCCTCTTTTCTTTTACTTTTATAATAAAAAATGTAAAAAAATCAATGACATTTTATTACTTAGATATGTACATTTTCTGTATTAGTGATCACAAACTTGAGACCTGCTCAATGATTTTAAAAGCTTATTAAAAGGGCTGCTGCATAATTAGCGTTATTGTGTAAGGACTTTTTTTGCTTATCTGTGGTGGTGGATATCAAGAAAATTATGCATGGACCTTTTTTTTCCTGCTCATCAGTTTTGGTTAATGTTTGTGTATTTAATGTGTGTCCCAAGACAACTCGTTTTCTTCCAGTGTGGTGCAGAGACTCCAAAAGGTTGGAAACTCCTGTTTTAGTTTAAGCTTACTTTTTTAACTTCTGCAAAAGAATGATAGAAAAGTATGTTGGCTATCTCAAAAACAAATCTTTTTGCAGTTTGAAGTAACAAAAGAGGACTTTTGAATGAGGAATCTCATAAATTTCATTGTAAATCATGTTCATCTGAGTCAATTAACAAGTAAAATTAATGAAGTATTATTTTTTTTTAAAGATTTTATTTACTTATCTTTACAGGGGAAGGGAAGGAGAGAGGGAGAGAAGTATCAATGTATGGTCGCTTCCTGTGCATTCCCTGCTGGGAACTGGCCTGCAACCCAGGCGTGTGCCCTGACTGGGAATTGAACCGTGATCTTTTTGTTCACAGGCCCGCGCTAAATCCACTAAGCTACACCAGCCAGGGCTAATGAAGTATTATTAAACTCCTGTACTAGTCATGTTTAATAATTTCTCATAATTATTAAAATATTTCTCAATTCTTGTAAAAACATGTTTATATTTTATTTTATTTTTAAAGATTATATTTATTTTTAGAGATGGGAAAGGAAGGAGAAAGAGAGGGAGAGAAACATCAATGTGTGGTTGCTTCTCACACTCCCCTCCCCCACTCTGGGACCAGGCCCGCAACCTAGGCATGTGCCCTGACTAGGAATGGAATAAGTAACCTTGTACTTCATGGGACAATGCCCAATCAACTGAGCCACAGTAGTCAGGGCTAAAGTTTACCTTTTTAAAGTATATAGTTTACTGGTTTTGGTCCTTGGTATGTTCACAAAGTTGTGCAACAATCACCATGATCTAATTCCAGAACATTTCCATCACCCCAAGGGGAAAAAAAAAACATATTCACTTCTATTCCCTCCCTACACCCCAAATCCCTGGAAATACTAATATAATTTTTATCTCTATGGATTTGCCTATTCTGGATATACCACATGTAAAGTTTTTGTTTAATCTGATTAATTTCTGGGTTCCATTCTGCAGACAGCTTTTCTTGTCAGAAAAATTTTTTAAAGATTTTATTTATTTATTTTTAGACAGAGGGGAAGGGAGGGAAACATCAATGTGTGGTTGCCTCTCACCCACCTGCCCCCTACCCCACACTGGGGTACCTGGCCTGCAACCCAGGCGTGTGCCCTGACTAGGAATTGAACAGGTGACCCTTTGGTTTACTGGCTGGTACTCAATCCACTGAGCCACATCAGCTAGGGCAGAACAATTTTTAAAAAAGCAAAACAGTCCCTGACCCTCCCAAAGTTATTTTATGTTCAAATGATTTATTTCAGCTCCCATTAATTAAAGCCAAATTTCTTATTAGACACCAGGGGGACATTACCACCAACCTTACAGAAGCAAAAAGGATGATTTCTTCTGTATTCCATTGTGTTCTGTTGTATTTAAAGGAATACAATGAACAATTGTATGACAGTGAATTAGGTAACTTAGATGGAATGGAAAAAACCCTAGAAAGACAAAAACTACCAAATTTCAAGAAGAAATAGAAAATCTAAATAGACCTAGGAGAGGTAAAGAAATTGAGTGTGTAATAACAAAAACCCTCCACAAAGAAAAGCCCAGGCCCAGGTGGTTTCACTGCTGAATTTTACCAAATATTTAAAGAGGAATGAATGTCAGTCCTTCATTAACTCTTCTGAGAAATAGGAAGGAACATTTGCCAATTCTCTCTATGAGGTCAGCATTACCCTGATATCAAAATTAGACAAAGACATGACAAGAAAAAAAAACTATAGATAAATGCCTTTGTGAATTTAGAGGCAAAAATCCTAACAAATACTAGCAACAGAATCCAGCAACTATAAAAAGAACAATAGACCATGACCAAGTGAGATAAGTCAGGAATGTAAGATTGGTTTAACATCTAAAAATAAATTAGTGTGACTTCTAGCCAAGATGGAAACATAGGCAGATACACTTTGCCTCCTTGCACAACCAAAAGAAGGACAACAAAAAATTAAAAACAAAAAATAACCAGAACACGCCCTGGCTGGTGTAGCTCAGTGGATTGAGCACGGGCCTGCGAACCAAAAGATTGCGGTTCGATTCCCAGTCAGGGCACATGCCTGGGTTGCAGGCCAGTTCCCAGTAGGGGACTCACAAGAGACAACCGCACATAGATGTTTCTCTCCCTCTCTCCTTCCCTTCCCCTCTAAAGATAAATAAACAAAATCTTTAAAAAAAATCACTCACTGTGGAAGTTAAAATCAGTTTCAATTAAAAAAAAAAAAAAGAATGTGTCCCTCTTGAAGTTAAAAAAAAACCAACCCAGAACTGCCAGATAATTGAACTGTATGGAAGTCTAACAACCAAGGAATTAAAGAAGACATATTCATTCAGACCAGTAGGAGGGGTAGAGATGGGCAGCTGTGGTGAAGAGGATCGCAGCAAGGCGGCAGCTGGAGGATGGGGGCAGCTGAGGCAGTGGCTGGTGGAGTGCATGGTCCCACATTTGCATGTGAATAACTGGGAGGAACAACTGGGGAACAAGATAGACTGCACAACCCAGGTTCCAGTGCGGGGAAATAAAGCCTCAAAACCTCTGACTGCAAAAACCTGTGGGGGATGAGGCAGTAGGAGAAACTCCCAGCCTCACAGAAGAGTTCATTGGAGAGACCCACAGGGTCCTAGAATGTACAAAAACCCACCTACCCAGGAATTAGCTTGTGTGTAGAGGAGGAAGTGACCGAAAACCAACCCCAGAGCTGAGCAAGTGGCATTGTTCCCTCTTGGACCTTTCCCCCACATACAGCACCACAACGCAGTGACTTGGGTAGTCCGACCCTGGTGAATACCTAAGGCTCTGCCCCTAACTGTCATGTTGAGACAAAAAAATATGGCCCATCTGAAAGAACAGATCAAATCTCCAGAAAAAATACAACTAAGCAATGAAGAGACAGGCAACCTGCCAGATACAGAGTTCAAAACACTTGTAATCAGGACGCTCACAGAAATGGTTGAGTATGGTCACAAAACAGAGGGAAAAGTGAAGGCTATGAAAAGTGAAATAAAGGAAAATGTACAGGGAACCAACAGTGATGGGAAAGAAACTGGGACTCAAATCAATGGTTTGGAGCAGAAGAAAGAAATAAACATTCAACCAGAACACAGTGAAGACACAAGAATTTTAAAAAATGAGGAGAGGCTTGGGAACCTCCAGGACAACTTTAAACATTCCAACATCCAAATCATATGGGTACCAGAAGGAGAAGAGGAAGAGCAAGAAATTGAAGACTTATTTGAACAAATAATGAAGGAGAACTTCCCCAATCTGGCAAAGGAAATAGACTTCTGGGAAGTCCAGGAAGCTCAGAGAGTCCCAAAGAAGTTGGACCCAAGGAGGAACACACCAAGGCACATCATAATTACATTACCCAAGGTAAAAATGAAGGAGAGAATCCTAGAAGCAGCAAGAGAAAAGGAAACAGTAACCTACAAAGGAGTTCCCATCAGACTGTCAGCTGATGTCTCAAAAGAGACCTTACAGGCAAGAAGGGGATGGAAAGAAGTATTCCAAGTCATGAAAGACAAGGACCTACATCCCAGATTACTCTATCCAGTAAAGCTTTCATTTAGAATGGAAGGGCAGATAAAGTGCTTTCCAGATAAGGTCAACTTAAAGGAGTTTATCATGACTACACCCTTGTTATATGAAATGTTAAAGGCACTTATCTAAGAAAAAGAAGATGAAAAATACTAACAGTAAAATGACAATAAACTCACAACTGTCAACAACTGAAACTAAAAAACAAAAACTAAGCAAACAACTAGAACAGGAACATATTCACAAAAAAAGAGATAACATGGAGCATTATCAGTCAGGAAGGGAGGTCTGAGGATGGGGGAAAAGGTACAGGGAATAAGAAGCATAAATTGTAGGTACAGAATAGACAGGGGGAGGTTAAGAAAAGTATGGGAAATGAAGAAGCCAAAGAACTTATATGTATGACTCATGGACATGAACCAAGGTTGGGGAATGATGGTGGGAGGGAGGGTACAGGGCAGAGGGGAATAAAGGGGAGAAAAAATGGGACAACTGTAATAGCATAATCAACAAACATATATTTAAACAAACAAAACATTAAAAACATAAACAATAAACATATTTAAAAAAACAAAAATCAGTAATCAAAAAATTCCCAACCAACAGATGTCTTGGACTGGATGCATCACAGGTGAATTTTCCTCAACATTCAAAGAAGAACTAACACCTATTTTTCTCAAACTATTCTAAAAATTCAAGAGGAGGGATGGCTCTCAAGCTCATTTTAGGAGGCCAGCATTACCCTGATTCCAAAACCAGACAAAGACATTATTAGAAAAGAAAGTTACATGTGAATTCCCTATGATCACAGATGCAAAATTTCTCAACAAAATATTAGCAAATCAAATTCAGCAAATTCAAGTGGGATTTATTCCTGGGATGCAAGGTTGGTTTAGTATTTGCAAATCAATTAATATGATACAGCACATAAACAAAATAAAGGATAAAAATCAAATGATCATATCAATAGATGTATACAAAGTATTTGACAAAATTCAGCATCCATTAATGATAAAGAAAAAAATCTCAGCAAAATGGGAATAGAGTGAACATGCTTCAACATAATAAAGGCCATATATGATAAACCCATAGCTAACATCATACTCAATGGTGAAAAGGTAGAAGTGTTTTCTTTAAAATCACAAATAAGACAAGAATGTCCACTTTCACCACTTTTATTCAACATAGCAGTAGAAGTCCTAGCTACAACAATCAGACAAGAAAGAGAAATAAAAGGTATCCAAACTGGAAAGGAATAAGTAACACTGTCACTTGCAGATGATATACTATATAGAAAGAACCCTAAAGACTCCATCAAAAAGCTGTTAGAACTGATTAATGAATTCAGTAAAGTAGTAGGATACAAAATTAATATTCAGAAATTGGTTATATTTTTATATAACACTAACAAACTATTGAAAGAGATATTAAGAAAACATTCCTATTTAAAATTACATTAAAAATAGTGTATCTGCTCATGTACCAATACGCCAAGGATTCTGAGAAAGCAGCCCAGGAGTTCTGGCCAAGATGGAGGCATAGGTAGAAATGCTTCACTTCCTTGCACAAACAAAAGAAAACAACAACAAATTAAAAAAAAAAAACATAATGCCAGAAATTCAAACTTCGTTGAAGTCTGACAACCAAGGAGTTAAAGAACTTTCATCCAGACTTGCAGTAGGGGTGCAGATGGACAGTCGGGGCGAACAGGATGCACAGTCAAGGAGGGGGCTGGTAAACCAGTCTGTCCTACATTTGTGGGCCGATAAGGTGAGAAGAACAACTGGGAAGTGAGACAGACCACAAAACCCAGGGTTTCAGCTTGGGAAACTAAAGATTCAAAACCACTGCATGTAAAAATCTGTGGGAGTTGTGGCAGTGGGAGAAACTCTCAGTCTCACAGGAGAGTCCATGGGAGAGGCCCACAGAATGTTCTAGAATGTACACAAACCCACCCACTTGTGAATCAGCATCTGAAAGGGCACAATCTGCTTGTGGGAAGTGTGGGAAGTGAGGGAAGTGAAAGAAGTGATGGAAAATGGGGCTAGTGCAGAGCCAGAAAGTGACATTGTTCTCTCTCTGACCCTTGCCCCACAGACAGTGCTACAACACAGCAAATAGGGTTGCTCCACCCTGGCAAATACCTAAGGCTCTGCCCCTTACAATGCAATAGGTGTGCCAAGACTGAGAAATATGGCCCAAATGAAAGAACAGATCAAAATTCCAGAAAAAGAACTAAGTGATGAGATAGTCAACCTATCAGATGCAGAGTTCAAAATGCTAGTAATCAGGATGCTCACAGAAATGACTGAGTACAAACACAAAAGAGGAGGAAGTACAGGCTATACAAAGTGAGATAAAGGAAAATATGCAGGGAACCAACAGTGAAGGGAAGGAAACTAGGACTCAAACCAAGGATTTGAAACAAAATGAAGAAATAAACATCCACCAGAACAGAATGAAGAAACAAGAATTTTAAAAAATGAGGAGAGACTTAGGAACCTCTGGACAACTTTAAACATTCCAACATCTGAATCATAGGGGTGCCAGAAGGAGAAGAACAAGAGCAAGAAAGTGAAAACTTATTTGAGCAAATAATGAAGGAAAACTTCTCCAATCTGGTGAAGGAAATAGACTTCCAGGAAGTCCAGGAAGCCCAGACAGTTCCAAAGAAATTGGCCCAAGGAAGCACATACCAAGACATATCATAATTAAGTTATCCAAGATTGAAAATAAGGAGAAAATCTTAAAAGCAGCAAGAGGAAATGAGACAGTTACCTACAAAGGAGTTCCCATCAGACTGTCAGCTGATTTCTCAAAAGAGACCTTGCAGGCAAGAAGGGGCTGGAAAGAAGTATTCCAAGTCATGAAAGACAAGGACCTACATCCCAGATTGCTCTATCCAGCAAAGCTTTCATTTAGAATGGAAGGGCAGATCGAATGCTTCTCAGATAAGGTCAAGTTAAAGGAGTTCATCATCACCAAGCCCTTATTATATGAAATGTTAAAGGGACTTATCCCTTAAATAGATGATGATAAAAAATACTAACAGTAAAATGACAACAAACTCACAACTATCAACAACTGAACCTAAAAAAGAAAAAGAAAAACAAAAACTGAGCAAACAACTAGAACAAGAACAGAATCACAGAAATGGATATCACATGGAGGATTGTCAGTGGGGAGGGTGAGGGGGAGAATGGGGAGAAAGGTACAGGGAATAAGAAGCGTAATAGGTAGGCACAAAATAGACAGGGGAAGGTTAAGAATAGTATAGGAAATGTAGAAACCAAAGAATTTATATATACAACCCATTGACATGAACTAAGTAGTGGGGGATGCTGGATGGTGATGAGGTTCAGGGAGGAGAGGGATAGAGGGGATAAGATGAAATAAGAAAAAGAAAAACGAAAAAAACTACATTAAAAATGAAACACCAAGGAATAAATTTAACAAAGGAAATAAAATACCTGTACTTGGAAAATTATAATACATTGAAAAAAGAATTGAAGAGGATACAAATAAATGGGAGCATGTACTGTGCTCATGTATAAGAAGAATTAACATTGTTAAAATGTCCACTGTAATCCCTATCAAAATACCAATGGCATATTTCACAGAGCTAGAACAAATAATCCTAAAATGTATATTGAACCACAAAATCTCCAAATGGCCATAGAAATCATTTTTAAAAGATTTTATTTCTGTGACTTCCGGCCAAGATGGAGGCATAGGTAGACGCACTGTGCTTCCTCACACAACCAAGATAGGGACAACAACGATAAAGAAACAAAATAACAACCAGAACTGACAGAGAATTGAAGTGTATGGAAGTCAGACACCCAAGGATTTAAAAATAGACGCGTTCATCCAGAGGAGTAGGAGGGGCAGAGTCAGCCTGGCGAGGGACACGGAGCGGAGCACAGAGCAACTGGGGTGGCGTGCAAGTCCGCAGCAGCAGACCCAGGGCGCACAAGTAGCGGTGGCTGGTGGGCCCAGGCCAGGGGGTGGCGACCAGCAGACCCAGCGAGGAGGCCATTGTGAAGCAAGGCACTGTGCGCAACTCAGGGTCCCAGCACCGGGAAATAGAGCTTTGGGTCACTGACTGAAAAGGAAGGTCCCACAAGGTGCACAGGCCCACCCACACCGCAATTGGTGCCAGAGGGGCCCGGTTGGCTTGCGGAAAGCGGTGGAAGGGTCTGAGGTCCTACAGAGAGCAGAGCAAGTGCCATTGTTCCTCCTTGGACCCGCCCCCACATACAGCATCACAACCCAGCGACTGGGGTGCCCCGCCCTGGTGAACTCCTAAGGCCCTGCCCCTCACTACAGGAGCTTGACAAGACCAAAAAACAACAACAAAGAAAACAAAAACAAAAACAAAAAAACAGCAAAAAGATGGCTCAAACAGAAGAAGAATTGAAAGCCCCAGAACCCATCCTTTTAAGCGACCAAGAGATAGC
>JAPYXV010000700.1:0-14888 GCA_028533065.1 Trachops cirrhosus | reverse complement strand
TTCCTTGCCTTTCAAGACTTTTAATACTTTCCAGCCCCTTGTTGTCTGCAGGGTTTTTTTTTTTTTTTTTTTTTTGAGAATTCAGCTGATAGTCTAATGGGCACTCCTTTGTAGGTAACAGTCTCCTTTTCTCTTGCTGCTTTTAAGATTGTCTCCTTCACTTTAATCTTGGTTAATGTAATTATGATGTGCCTTGGTGTGTTCCTCCTTGGGTCCAACTTCTTTGGGACTCTCTGAGCTTCCTGAACTTCCTGGAAGTCTATTTTCTTTGCGAAATTGAGGAAGTTCTCCTTTATTTGTTCAAATAAGTTTTCAATTTCTCACACTTCCTCTTCTTCTGGTACCTCTATGATTCAGATGTTGGAACATTTAAAGATGTCCTGGAAGTTCCTAAGCCTCTCCTCCTTTTTTGGAATTCTTGTTTCTTCATTTTGTTCTGGTTGAATGTTTCTTTCTTCCTTCTAGTCCACACCATTGATTTGAGTCCTGGTTTCCTTCCCATCACTGTTGGTTCCCTGTAAATTTTCCTTTATTTCATTTAGCATAGCCTTCATTTTTTCGTCTAATTTGCAACCATTTTTGACCAATTCTGTGAGCATCCTGATTACCAGTCTTTTGAACTGTGCATCTGATAGGTGGGCTATCTGTTCATTGCTTAGTTGTATTTTTTCTGGATCTTTGATCTGTTCTTTCATTTGAGCCTTTTTTTTTTTTTTTTTTTTTGTCTCAGCGTGCCTGTTACAAGGTACAGGGCAGAGCCTTAGGTGTACACCAGGGCAGGGCAACCCACATTGCTGCTTTGTGATGCTGTATGTGAGGAAGGGGTCCGAGAGGGAAGAATGCCATTTGCTCAGCTCTCTGCCGGCTTTCAGTCACTTCCCACACTACCCAAAATCAAATTGGGCCCTTCTGGTGCTGATTCCGGGTGGGTGGGCTTGTGTACATTCTAGGACTCTGTGGGTCTCTCCAACAAGCTCTCCTGTGAGGCTGGGAGTTTCTCCCACTGCCACCTCAACCCCCACAGGTGTTTTCAACCAGAGGTATGAGGCTTTATTTCCCCACACTTGAACCCTGAGTTGTGGGATCTATCTCACTCACCAGTTGTTCCTCCTGGTTTATCTGTATGGGAATGTGGGACTGCCCAGTCCACAATCCACTGCCTCGCTCAGTCTGCCACCTGCAGCCTTGCCATGAGTTTTCTATGCACAGTGGCCTGTCTCTGCCTCTCCTACAGGTCTGGATGAATGTTTCTTCTTTAACTCCTTGGTTGTCGGACTTCCATGCAGTTCAATTTTCTGTGAGTTCTGGTTGTTTTTTGTTTTTAAATTTGTTGTTGTCCTTCTTTTGGTTGTGTGAGGAGGCACAGTGTGTCTACCTATGCCTACATCCTGGCTGGAGGTCCTCATTATCTTAACAGTTTATTTTGGAGAACACAAATTTTTAATTTTAGTAAATCCCAACTTAGCTATGATTTTCATAGATTATATCTAAAAATTCATAGCTAAACCCAAGCTCACCTAGATTTTTTTATGTTTTAGAATTTTTATAATTTCTTATTATTTCATTTAGATCCATTTTGAGTTAATTTTGTAAAAGGTATAAGATTTCTGTTTAGACTTGTCTTTTTGTATATGAGTGTCCAATCAGTCCGGCACCATCTTTTCTTCATTGAATTGTGTTTGCTTTTTAGTGAAAGATTAGTTGACTATTTTTGTGTGAGTCTGGTTTTGGACTCTTCATTTTGTTTCATTGATCTTTGTGTGTTTTTTTAATACCACACTAATTACTGTAGCTTTACAGTAAGTCCTGAAGTCAGGTATAGCCAGTCATCCAATTTTGTTTTCCTTCTTCTGTATTGGGTTGGCTATTCTGGGTCTTCTGCCTTTTCATATAAACTTTAGGATTAATTTGTTGATAACCACAAAAATAACCTTGTGTGATTTTGATTGGGATTGTGTTGAATCTATATATTAAGTTGAGAAGAATTAACATCTTAAAAATATTGACTCATCTATCCATGAATATGAGATATATCTTCATTTATATTTAAATATTTTATTTCTTTCATCAGAATTTTGTGGTTTTCTTCATATAGAGCCTGTGCATATTTTGTTAGATTTATAACAAGGGCTTTAATTTTTTGGATGCTAATATAAATGGTATAATGTTTATTTCAAATTCCAAATTGTCATTGCTGGTATATAGCAAAGCAGTTGACTTTTGTATATTAACTTTCCTATAATCCTACAACTTTCCTATAATTACTTATCAGTTGCAGGAGGAGTTTTGTTTATCCTTAGAGATTTTCTGTATAGGCAATTATGCCATCTGTGAATGAAAATGGTTTTATTTCTCTCTTCCCAATCTGTATATCATTTCTTTCCTTCCTTGTCTTATTTCAGTAGCTAGGACTTCCAGTACAATGTTGAATAGGAGTGGTATAAAATGATATCCTTGTCTGTTCATAAACTTAGGGGGAAAGTATCTAGCTTTTCATAATTATGTATGAGGTTATCTGTAGTTTTTAAAATTTTTTGATAGGTGTTCTTTACCAAGTTATGGAAGTTTCCTGTATTTCTAGTTTGTGGGGAGTTTGTTTTGAAATCATGAATGAAGATTGAATTTTGTAATTTTTTTGTTAATGTATTGATATGATCATACGATTTTTCTTCTCTAGCCTCTTCATGTGATTAATTGATTTTTGAATGTTGAGTGTAACAGAAAAAAAAACAGTTGTTGGTGGTGCATAATTCCCTTTTATACATTGTTGGATTCAATTTGCTAATATTTTGTTGTGGTCTTCATGAGAGATGTTGGTCTATAGTTTTCTTTTGTTGTGATATCTTTTTCTGGTTTTGGTATAGCAGTAATGCTGGTCTCATAGAATGTCAGGAAGTATTTTCTCCTTCTGTTTTCTGGAAGTGATTGCAGAAAATTGGTGTAATTTTTTCCTTAAATGTTTGGTGGGATTCACCAGTGAAACCAGTGAAATTTACCTGGGCCTTGTGCTTTTGAAAAAGAAATTGGGAAAACTATTAACTTTTAACTTGATACTTTTAATACATATAGGCCTATTCAGATTATTTGTGCCTCCTTATGTGACTTTTGGTATTGTGTATTTCAAGGAATTGGTCTGTTTCACCTATGTTATCAAATTTGTGGGCACAGAACTGTTTATAAGACTCTGTATTTTCCTTTTAATGACCATGGAAAAAGTAATGATGCTCTCTTTTTCAATTCTGATATGAGTAATTTCTGTCTTGTCTCTTTTTTTTCCTGGTTATCCTAACAGATGGCAATGAATTCTGTTGTTCTATTCAAAGCACAGGCTTTCGTTTCATTGACTTTCTCTTTTGATTTCCTATTTTAAATTTCATTGATATCTTCTCTAATTGTTATTTTATTTTCTTCTGCTTGCTTTAGGGTGGGTTGTATCACTCGTTTTCTATAGTTTCCTTACATATAATTATTGATTTTACATTTTCTTTTCTAAGATATGCATTTGATGCATATATGTTTAATTTGTTTACAGATACCTTTGTATTTTACTGTTTGGTTGAAGAGTGTTCATAATTGCTTATTTGAGAAATTTTATAATAGCTGCTTTAGAGTCTTTATCAGATAATTTCAATATCTGTGGCATCTCATGACTGATATCTTGATTGTCATTTCCTATGTGAGCCATGATTTTTGTGCTCCTTCATACGCCTAGTAATTTTAGACTGTATCATGGACATGTTGAATGTAACATTATGGGACTCTGGGTTTTGTTTAAATCCTATATACCATATTGATATTTTTGTTTTTAATTAAGTAATTTATCTAATTTAGTTCAGACCCCAAGTCCCAACACTTCTGTGGGCTGAGGTTCCTATTTCAGCTTAGTTTTTAAAATTTTTGCAGTGCTGTCTGAATCTGTCCTGCATGTGTGCCACTCAGTGGTCAGACTGGGACTTGGGTAGTGGTCTATCTTTTACTTTAGTTCTTGACATCACTGGGACGCTAATTTAGACCAGATCTGCACAGGCACAGTTTAGAAGTGAGATGAGGAGTTCATAAGTGGCTTTATGGAGGTGCATTCATTAGTTCCCCCCTGTCTTCAATCTCCCCAATATCTTCTCAATTCCTGTAGTTCTCCTTTTTGGCTATGGACAGGAATCAACCACTTTAATGATTGCACTATTGCCAGGGCCAAGCAGCAAAAGAACAGAGAGAGAATGAAAAAGTAATGGGCTTAGCACTGCTCTCTTGGAGCAAGACCTTAACCATGTGAAGACAAAATTTCCCTTCAGTGTTTTGGCTCCTGCAGTTTTCCAATGCATGCTGCCACCACTGCCACTGCTATACCTGCAGAATTGTCTGGAAGCTGGGGCACCATGGAAGTGAGAAAGAATGAAAAGGAACCACAGTTTTTCTCCACTTTTTGAGCATTGGCACTTCCTTTTCTTGTTCTTTTGGACAGAATTAGAAAGCTTCTTTTGAAGCTTTCTCTAACTGCCCCAGTGTTCACTTTTGGGTTTCTGTTTGTTTAATTTCTGGCCAGGCCATAAAAGAGAGAAAAAGTGATACACCCACTGCTGGGTTGGTAATGCCTCAAATTTTGACGTTCTTCTTTGCTAGCTCTGCTGTGATTTACCTTTCAAATAGATACTCCATGCATTCTGCCCAGGCTTTTTGGTTAATGTCAGTGAGAGTTACTCCAGTTTACCTAGGGCCAAATCTCAATTCTTCCTTAGAGTAATTTTGTTTTGTTGCAGAAAATGATCCATTTTCTTTTTGAAATCAAAACAAAATAAAAAATAAGAAAAGACAATTATTTGTAACTCTTGCATACGTAAAAATGTTTCTTCTTGGTGACAGTGATATTTTAAAAAATTAAAGATTTTATTTATTTATTTTTAGAGAGAGGGGAAGGAAGGGAGAAAGAGAGGGAAGGAAACATCAATGTGTTTTTGCCTCTCATGTGCCCTGCTACTGAGGACTTGGCCCACAACCCAGGCATGTGCTCTAGACTGAGAATCAAATCTGTAACTGTTTGGTTTGCAGGTGGGCACTCAATCCAGTGAGCCACACTAGCCAGGGGACAATATTAAAATTTTATGGGGGTGATGCTTTAAGTACAATAAACATTCTGCTAATTTTAACTACCTCCTGTCTCACTATTCCCCAGATTGTCACATAAAAGATGGCAATTGAATTCCAAAATCTAGTACACTAAGTGGAAAAGTGAGATTTCAACTCAAGTGTGCCTAATGTCATACATAGCCTAAGCTTTTTAGCACCAATTTTGCTGCCTTCTTAAGTTAAACAAATGCTTCCCTGCATCTAAAATTTGTACGGACTGTGATACATTAATTTTTTCACTCCTTTAACCCTTCTCCCCAAACTTTATAGGGGGAGGGTACTTCCCTGTCCCACTAATGTTGAGCTTGGCCATGTGATTTGCTTTGGCCCAGTGGTAGTTGGAGTATGATCACCTACCCCTTGACTTTGGGCTTGGCCATTTGATTAAACAGACATGAAAGGATTATAGGTTTGATATGTGCTTTGTAATTGGGCTTATCCATTTGCCTTGTGCCATTACCATGAGAAGAACATGTCCAAGGGATCCTGCTGGTCCAAGGATGATGAGAGAGACTTGTGTAATGTATCTGGACTCAACCCAGAGCTTGATGCCAAACCCACTTAGGCCTAAACTACATGTGAGTAGAAATAAATGAGTGTTGTTTTAAGCATCTGAGTTTAGAGGTTGTTTGCTATTGTGGCAACTGACAGACTAATTATGACTATATAAATATTTGGTTGAGGACTTTTTATGTTTCCACAGGAAATTTAAATAAATGTATGATTTTGATTTAAAATCTAAAGTCTAGGGATGACTTTTAAATCTCCACTCTCTTCACTGCTTATTTTATTTCCCAACCTCTTTTTTTCCTAGAAGACAGTTCTTACTAAGGAGCAGGATTTTCTTCTTTTTATCTCCTGCTATGCTATTTCTGTCAAATTCTACTAGTTCTATTTGGCGCTTCAGAGCATGGTAGGGACTTCTGTGAGTTATCAAAGTTCTTATTCCTTTAAGCTGAATTTGTTATTCTTGGTCCTTTTTGTAAATGCAGTATCAGCATCCCTATAGGTCTCTCTGTATGACTCCTGCTGACAAGAGACCCAGAGATCATAGGGTTGTGTGCTGGTACATTCCTCATGACTGGTTTCTTCTCATGTGGTAAACGTTAGCATGGGATCTTGACAGACTTGGACTTGAATACTATTAATATTCTTTAATGTCTGCATGACTGGGATACACTATATACCATCTCTGAGCCTCAGACTCCTCAAATGTGAAATGGGACGATAATCTGCAGATTCCCTCACAGCATTGTTGTGAGCATCAGGATTTCAGTAAAGGTTAAAGAGATTATATGACTCTTCTGAGTATGTTCAGCAAGTTAGTACCTTCTAGCAGTCAACATCAGTGTTCTTCTCTTTATATAGGCATGCCTTGTTTTATTGCATTTCTCTTTTTCTGTGCTTTATAGATATTGCTTTTTTAAAAAAAATTGAAGGCAAGACCCTTCACCACAAAATGACTGCAACTCACTTTATTGTGATACTTGCTTTATCAGAGTGATTTAACATTGGACCTTTAAGATTCTTTAAGGAGAAGGAGTTTTCAGGGAGTTGGGCATGACAACTCCATTTAACTACCTCTGGATCCTGACATAGCTTGGGTGCAGCAATCTTATTTTCCCCTCTGCATCCTTCTTCCACTACTTGGGTAGAAGGATCCTAACCACACTTAACATCTGCCAAGAACTCACAGAACCCTATTTCCTTGACAATAGAAATGCAGGTGTCAAAGAGAGTCAGCTTGGAGAAGTTGTAGCAGTGACAAGATGCCCTTAGCTTTTCATTGCTTTTGGCTTCTTAGAGTTGTCCCCACTAGTTGCTCAAATGTAGAGTGCATATGCAGCCTAGAACTAAAGAAAAAAAATGTCTAGCCTAGTTGTTTAATACCAGATGCATGGGCATAAAGTTGTTTTTACAAAAATAAGGCAGCTCTTTTACCTCATTCTTGGTGTCTTTTAGAATCACACAACCTGTGGAACTTGGAAAAGCATACAATTATGATAGTATTTGCTCTTTGGTTCGTAAGCTTAATTGGTAGGACTTCACACTGGAGGGGAACTCTCTAGTTACTATTTACTATGTGCCAGGTGCTTTACTTTCTTTATATCATTTGTTCTGATTCAGTTCTGATATCAGCCCATTTATTCCCATTATGTAGTCAGGATACTTAGGCTGAGAGTAAGTAAATTAACAGAATCAGAAGTTACACCCTCCTCTGTCTGAATCCAAAGCTGGTGTTTTCCATGCCATCACAAAGCCACTGTTAGTATTTTGCTTGTTTTTGGTCATTCTTGAAGGCTGGTAATGTGTGATCTACCATCGTTTTGACAAACCATGGGTAGAGCCAGACTATGCAATCAGACAGCCCTGGCTTTAATTTTGGCACTATCATTTATCAACTGTATGATCTTGGAAATTTTATTTAAACTCTCTTAGTCTCAGTTTCCTTATAGGTCTAATAATAGTGTTTCTCTCATAGGGTTTGGGGGAGATTAAATGAGATGATTTATGTGAGGGACTTTGTGTAGTACCTGACATAGTGCCTGGAATATAATAAGCATTCAATAAATATTGACTAAAAATGAATCCCTATCATAGTAGAAGTAGCATTGGAACCCAAATCTCTCCTGTTTGCTCTTATAGGACAGCATCAAATTATTGAGAATTTAGTTATAAGATGTTAGAGCTGGGGGCCTCTTATGATTGCTTAATCCAAACGCCTCATTTTGCACATGGTGAAACTGAGGTTCAGCAACAAGGAGTGACTTGAGTTTGTATTATCTTCTACTGGTCCCAGTTGCACTTCCTGATAAAGTCAGTGACCTTGGGCAAAGTCATGTTTCTTAGTCTTGCTTTATCTATTTGATCCTTACTCTTCTATTTACCTGGTCTGATATTTATAAGGAGAAAATGAGGTTTTATGCATTGGTGATTAGAAAAGCATGTATTTTCTCTAGTATGCATACCCCCTCTTCTCACACTCTACATACCTGCATATTTCCCAGGCTAAGCTTGCAGTTTAAGTCTCCTCCACCCCTGGTTATCTTTTTACTCTCTTAACAATCATTATTGTCAAACATTCTTTGGTTTGTTTTCCATTAGCTTTGGAACCTTTTGTGTGTCAAAATTACCTGATAAAGTAAATTATAGGTTAATGTGTTAATGGTCCACTGTATTAGCTTTTCCACATATTATCTGCATGTTACCAGAATGCCTCACAGAAATGATATACACTGGAATTGCATCCATGAAGACATTAGGTTATGGAAGACAGCATGCACATGTTCTAAACACAGAGCAGGTCAGCATTAGGCCTGAAAGACCAAATTCATGGAAACAGGGAAAGCAGCAGATGCTTGAGAGTAGGAGCTGAAGGAAGTCGTGCTTAAGATAGACTTTGCTTATCAACCAGTTCTGTTAGGAAAGGCCTTGCTTACGAGAGTACCTATCATCACCTCAGTTCTCTCTCCATATGTGCAGAGGAAATGCCATCAAATTGGAATAAAATTGAAAAAAATATGACATCATATCAACTTGAGAGGCCCACTTCTGCCACAAGAACATGATATAGCAATGCATTTGAGAAACAGAAGGTGGAGGAAAGGGAAAAGCTAATATGAGAGAGGGAGGGAGAGAGATATGACAGCATTTTCACAAGCAAGCTCTAAACATATAAAATATAGAGCTAAAAAGCAAAAAAGTATTCTGTTGCTGCTTATTTTGCTTGCTGCCAGACTCTTCAATTTCAGCTTCCACTAAATAATTATACGGTCTCTGTCTTTGCTCCCAATTCAAAGAGAATGATAAAGCAGCAAAACACTCAAAGTTACAGTACAGCCACAGATAAAAGTTGATGACGTGGAAATCTGTTCCCTTCCCAACACACAGTTTGGCAATCCCTACTAAGAAACACAATGATAGTGAATAGAAGGAAGGGGTGGGATCCTTTCCTTGATTCCCTAATGAGATATTTTAATGATTGCTAATGTCTGTAGTGCTCAATTTTGCAGTGCTATAGTCTCCATTCTCAATAGTACACAGCTATCTAAGAAATGAAAGTCACACTTTATATATAATTATAGATATTAATTTCAAGTTTCTCCTGAAGATTAGAAAAGTTGAAGTTGGACTTTGAATTCTACCCAGTTTCAGGAAGACATGAGATGGCCACTGCAATTCTGTTTTTTATTAGATTCATTATACAAAACACAGACTGGCAAACTTGATGATGATCTTAGACAATGATTCTATAAATTGCTATGAAATAATAATTCATAATCCTAAGAAAAGTTAGCCCTGATCTGTGGGAGTCAACATGGGTTTGCTAAGAAGTCATGTAATATATACTTCATTTGCCTATTTGATTAGTTGAGTGATGGTTCTGAGGAATGTAGCATACAATATACATGTGGCTATTATCCAAGCATTTTGAAAGATTACTCAAGATATCTTTATGGAAATAATGAAGGTCTGGGGCCTCATTCATACAATCATGTCAATTACTAGCTTATTGAACTAATGTTCCTACAAGTTATAGGTACAATTCTAGACTGTTAATATGATGATTTCTAGTAATAAACTATTGGTTTCTATCCTCAACCTTGTCTTGTTAAACATTTTTTTTATTAGTGTCTTGGTTGAAGTTATAAGAAAACAGCCTCATCAGATTTGTAGAGAGATAGTAAACACAATGGATGCCAGAATTAGGATTCTGCAAATTTTGACAGGTTCTGTAGATAAGCTGAATCTGCAAGATGAAATTTAATAGATGTAAGCATAAAACTATGGGGAAAGTCCAAGAAACTGATTACTCAAATACAGTGTGTGGCTTAGCAGAGCTCATGTAAAAAAGGTTTAGGGATTTTATTGTACAGTTGACCCTTGAACAATGCAGTGGTTAGCGGTACCAACCCTGCACAATTGAAAATCTGAGTGTAACATTTAAAAAATTTATTGAATTTATTGGGGTGACATTCATTAATAACATTATATAGTTTTCAGGTGTAGAGTTCTTAATAGCGTGTGCATGTGGTTTTGGAATTAGAATAATCCTGACTTCATAAAAAAGAGCTTAGGGAGACTTCTGGTCAAGATGGAGGCATAGGTAAACACGACTCACCTCCTTGCATAGCCAGAGCAAAATTACAACTAAACTACAAAAACAATTCTAATCAAGAACCATCAGAAAATCAGGCTGTATGGAAGTCTGACGAGCCAGGAATTAAAGGGGTCATATTCATTCAGACGGGTAGGAGAGGCAGAGATGCAGAGATGAGGAGGCATGGAACAAGCTGGTCCTACACCCATATGTGGTGGATAAAAAGCAGGAGGGATATCTAGGGAGCAAAGGATTCCTTCCCCACACCAGACTACCCAGCCCAGGGATCCAGTACCAGGAAGATAATTCCTCATTATTGCTGGCTGTAAAAGCCAGAGGGGGTTGGGTTGGGAAAGAAACTGTGGGATTCTCAGGCTTTTCCTTTTAAAGGGCTCACAACACACTTAGGACTTATACACAGACTACTCCTTCTGGGATCCAGCACCGGCACAGCAGCCTGAAGGTCACCAGTGGCATACAGGGAGAAACTGAAGTGTCTGATATCAGCTGGGGGACAGCTTCCACCCAGACAAAACTCCAGAGACCAGGCAGTGGCATTGTCCCCTTTCTAAGTTCTCCCTCACACAGAGCGACATGGTGATGGCACCATATCTGAGATCCATCAATGTGGTTCATATGGGTTGCCTGACCCTGGTAAATACCTAAGTCTCCACCCCATCCAACTTACCAGTGTGCTTTTCTACAATAAGCTATGCAACTAAGACAGGGAATCAAAGCAGTACAACCTAATACATAGGAGCAAATACAGGGAAACTGTTAAAGTGAAGAGACAAAGAAATATAGCCAAGTGAAAGCACAGAACAAAACTCCAGAAAAAGAACTAAACAAAATGGAGATACATGACCTATCAGATGCAGAGTTGAAAACACTGGTTTTTAGGATGCTCAAAAAATGAAAAGGGACTCATGGACATGGACGACAGAGTGGTGATAGTGGGGGGCGAGAGGGAGGTATAAGGGGGATAAATGGTAATGGAAAAAATACAATTAAAAATACTTAAAATAGAAAAAAAAAAAAAGGATGCTCAAGGAATTCACTGGATACCTGAACAGCATAAAAAAGATCCAGGCAGAGATGGAAGTTACAATAAATGAAATAAAGAAAAAATTACAGGGAATCAACAGTGGAATGGATGAAGCTGAGAATTAAATCAATGATCTGGAACATAAGAAGAAAACACTCAATCAGAATAGCAAGAAGAAAAAAGAATCCAAAAAAAATTAATGAGGATAGGGTAAGGAGTCTCTGGGCAACTTGTAACATACCAACATTCAAATAATAGGAGTGCCAGAAGGCAAAGAAGAAGAACAAGAAATTAAAAACTTATATGAAAAAATAATGAAAGAAAACTTCCTTAATTTGGTGAAGGAAATAGACATACAAGTCTATAGGAAGCAGAGAGTCCCAAACAAGATGGACCCAAAGAGGACCACATCAAGACACATCATAATTAAATGCCAAAAGTTAAAGATAAAGAGAAAATCTTAAAAGCAGCAAGAGAAAAATAGTTACCCATAAAGGAGTTCCCATTAGACTATCAGCTGATTTCTCAAGAGAAACTTTGCAGGCTAGAAGGGACTGGCAAGAAGTATTCAAAGTGATGGAAAGCAAGGACCTACAACCTAGATTACCCTATCCAGCAAAGCTATCATTTAGAATGGAAGGGCAGAAAAAATGCTTCCCAGACAAGGTAAAGCTAAAGGAGTTCACCACCAAGCCAGTATTAACATTTCAGTAACATGAAATGTTAAAGGGACTTATTTAAGAAAAAGAAGAAAATCAAAACTATGCACATTAAAATGGCAATAAATTCACAACTGTGAACAATTGAATAAAAAAAAAAACCCAAGCAAACAAGAAGAACAGAAAAAGAATCATAGATGTAGATATCATTTGGATGCTTACCAGGTGGGAAGGGGAAGAGGGAGAATGTGGGAAAAGATGCAGGGATTAAAAAGTACAAATTGGTAGGTACAGAATAGGCAGGGGAATATTAAGAACAGTAGAGTAAATGTAGAAGCCAAAGTACTTATATGCATGACCCATGAACATGAAGTAAAGGGGGTGGGGGAATGAGGGTTGCTAGGTGTGAGGGAAAAGGAAGAAAAATTGGGACAACTATAATTGCATAATCAATAAAATATCTTTAAAAAGACAATAAAAAAAGCTTGGATACTAAAGCTATCTTCTTTTATTTTGCATTTTTTTGAAGAGTTTGAGAATAGGTGTTAATTCTTTCTTGACTTGTTTGGTAAAATTCACTTGTGAAGCCACCTAGTCCAGAACTTCGGTTTGTTAGAAATTTTTTCATTACTGCTTCAATATTATTGTTGTATTTTGTCTATTCAGATTTTCTGACTCTTCCTGATTCAATTTTGGAAGATTTAATTTTTCTAGGAATTTATATATTTCATCCCAATTGTCCAATTTGTTGGCATATAGTTGTTTGTAATATATTACAATCCTATGTATTTCTTTGGTATCAGTTGTTACTTCTCCTTCTTCATTTCTGATTCATTTAATTGGGTCTTCTCTCTTTGTTTCAAGATAAGTTCGGTTAAATTTGTATCAATTTTGTTTATGTTTTCAAAGAAGCACCTCTTTATTTCTTTGATCTGTATAATTTTTCAAACTCTATCTTGTTCATTTTTGCTCAGATATTTTTAAAAAAGATTTTTTAAATTTATTTTTAGACAGAGGGAAAGGATGGGAGAAAGAGAAGGAGAGAAACATAAATGTGTGGTTGCCTCTCACGTACCCCCAATGGGGACCTGGCCCACAACCCAGCCATGTGCCCTGACTGGGAATTGAAGAAATGACCCTTTGGTTTGTAGGCCAGTGCTCAGTCCACTGAGCTACACCAGCAAGGGCTGCTCAGACCCTTTTTTATCTCCTTTCTTCTACTGACTTTGCAATTTGTTTATTGTTCTTTTTCTAGTTCTTTTAACTATAAAGTTAGATCATTTATTTGAAATTGTTCTTGTTTCTTGAGGTAACTCTGTACGGCCATGAATGTGTTTTTCCTTAGCACTGCTTTCTCTCTGTCTCATAGATTTTGGAATGTGTTCTCATTTTCATTTGTTACCAGGTATCTTTTGATTTTTGTTGATCTCATTGTTAACCCATTCATTGTTTAGGATCATGTTATTTGGCATTCATGTCTTTGTGTATTTTTCAGGGTTTTTTTTGTAATTGATATCTAGTTTCATACCATTGTGGTCAGAGAAGATGCTTGATATGATTTCAATCTTCTTAAATTTATTGAAATTTGTTTTCTGGCCTAAAATGTTGTCTATCCTAGAAAATGTTGCATGTGTAATTGAAAAGAATGCATATTCTGCTCCTTTGCGGTGAAATGCTCTAAAGATATCAATTAAATCCATCTGATCAAGGGTGTCATTTAAAGCTGCTGTTTCTTTGTTGAAATTTTCTCTGAAAGATCTATCAATTGATGTCAATGTGCTGTTAAAATCCCCTACTATGACTGTATTTTTGTCAATGTCTCCTTTATGTGCATCAAGATTTGCTTTATATGTTCAGGTGTCTAAGTTTGGTGTGTAAATGTTTTTTTTTAATTATATTTTATTGATTATGCTATTACAGTTGTTCCATTTTTTCTCCCTTTGGTCCCCCTCTGCTCTGCACCCCCTCCTCCCTCCAGCATTCCCCCCATCTTAGTTCATGTCCATGGGTCATACATATAAGTTCTTTGGCTTCTCTATTTCCCATATACTATTCTTAATCTCCCCCTGTCTGTTTTGTACTTACCAATTATACTTCTTATTCCCTGTACCCTTTCCCCAGTTCTCCCCGGGCCCTGCTAATAACCCTCCATGTGATCTCCATTTCTGTAATTCTGTTCCTGTTCTAGTTGTTTCCTTAATTTGTTTTTATTTTTGTTTTAGGTTCAGTTGTTGATAGTTGTGAGTTTGTTATTTACTGTTCATAGGTTTGATCTTCTTCTCTTTCTTATATAATTCCCTTTAATATTTCATGTAATAAGGGCTTGGTGATGATAAACTCCTTTAATTTTACTTTATCTGGGAAGCACTTTATCTGCCCTCCCATTCTAAATGATAGCTTTGCTGGATAGAGTCATCTTGGATGTAGGTCCTTGCCTTTTATGACTTGGAATACTTCTCTCCAGTCTCTTCTTGCCTACAAGTTTTCTTCTGAGAAATCAGCTGATAGTTTTATGGGAACTCCTTTGTAGGTAACTGTCTCCTTTTCTCTTGCTGCTTTTAAGATTCTCTTCTTATCTTTAATTTTGAGTAATGTAATTATGATGTGTTTTGGTGTGTTCCTCCTTCGGTCCAACTTCCTTGGCACTCTCTGAGCTTCCTGAACTTGTATGTCCATTTCCTGTGCCAGATTGGGGAGGTTTTCTTTTATTATTTTTTCAAATAAGTTTTCAATTTCTTACTCTTCCTCTTCTCCTTCTGGCACCGCTGTGATTTGGATGTTGGGACATTTAACATTGTCTCAGAGGTTCCTAAACCTCTCCTCACTTTTTTTTTTTTGAATTCTTATTTCTTCATTCTCTTCCGGTTGAACGTTTATTTCTTCCCTCTGTCCCAGTTCATTGATTTGAGTCCTGGTTTCTTTCCTTTCACTGTTGGTTTCACTATAGGACTTATATATA